>JAKSZP010012110.1:0-113717 GCA_022478985.1 Massospora cicadina | reverse complement strand
ATGCCTTTGCCCTAGGGAGTGCACGTTGTGAGCGAGTTTCTGTTCATCTTTTCCTCAATTCAGCCACAAAAGCAGCTTCACGAGGCTCAATGGTGAATGGTGCAGACACTAGTTTTTTCTGCCATGCGCCTGAGGCATCCTTCACTCGCTTATTTTTGTTCACATTTAAGTTTTAATTTAAATGTAACTTAGTGGATTCTCATGTTCGAAATACCAGACGGAGGCGCTGGCATTCCTCTGGATTTATGTGCTGGCCCCTGCTGGGCCTTCCCAATAGGTACTTGATTTTTTGTAGGAAGGGTAGGCTTACCTGGTTTGGGTTTATTCCCTGCCAATTGATTGGGTAATTCTGGCTCATCATCAAACTAATCTATTACTCCTGCCTTCATACGACCATCAGCAGATACTGATAGGGATTTTTCAGGTGGTTGATTGGCTATTTGGCTAGTCCCATTTGAATTTTGATGTTGATTTTGATTTTGATGAACATTATGGCTAACTGATTCACCACTCAGTGTTGATTCAGTTGATGCGCGTTGGTTACCTTCCAAACCATTAAAATGACGACCAACTGATTCACCAAATACTGTAGATTCATTTTGGTTGCTTTGGGTAATGTTGGAATTAAAAAAATGACGACCAACTGATTCAACACTTTCTGATGATTCAGTTTGGGCGCCCAGGCTGATTTCTGTAGTGGAGGCAGTTGGCAAGGCCATACAAACCCCATGTGAGATATTGGGAGCTGCAATACTCCCTACTACTGTGGGTAAAACCTTAGATGTGCCTCCAGGGTGGGGCGCACTAATTGGGTGACCCTCAGTCAACACAGAGTTGACTGGGGTAGGCTGTTCTGTGGTGATATCATCTGTGATCCCACCATGGTTTAATAAAAGTCAGCTGCTTATGCTTTTTCAGCTCCAGTTTGGGAGCGGGTTGTACGGGTTAATGCACAAGTTGGCAACTGAGGGTTCTGCGATTTGGAGTGAGTTTGAGTGAATTCCGAAGCATTGGAGGTGTGTTCAGTGGACTTTACCACCCAAATTCGTTAGATTCATAAAGTTAAATTTCTGGGTGGTTGTAATATTTGAATTTTGAAATTTAGCGGTGAAAAAAAGAATGCAGAGTCTGGATTTTTAAGATCCCCAGCTGCTTTTTTATAAAAGACAGGGAAACCTTATACCACGTTAATAAATTATGAAATATAGCACAAAAAGGGGAATTGGGCTTTTATATAAAATTTTCTTAAGTGATATCATCAGGGTTATGAAGAAAACCCTTTTAATATCTTGCTGCTTGATATTTAAAGCAAGTTGATGCTCAAAGTAAGATAGGCAAGAAATTTATTATAAGCCGAGTCACTTAATTAGAAAGTAGAAGCTTTTGACCTATCAAATCTCCCAAGATTTTCCTCGCTTAAATAGGATAGCAGATGGTGGGTCGATAGCAGGTAATACAAACCTATAGAGCAAGGATTTTATATATTTAAGCCAATCAGACGGCAGGACCTCACAAAGTCTTGACTGATTCCACCGCAGGTTCAGCGCAACCAGACTACCAACAATAGAGCAATTTGGCTGAGGAGGTTAATAGAAGGATTACCCCATTTTAAGGGATTTCACCGAGAATTGACCAGGGTTTTTGTGGGATATCAGCTGTACAAACCCTGAAAACACTCTTTTTCACAATATCATACTTGCAAATGCTGATACCAATTCAAGGGTTTTTCAAAACTATTGTCAGAAATAAACCCCAATTAACTGCATCAAAAATCCTTGGACGTTGTGGTCTATAAAACCAATCTAAGTAATCAAATATTGTTTAACAGAGTTAACCAGAAAGTGGCAAAATCCCTAGATAGAAAGTTAGATATAGATATTGAATTGGGTGCACTAGTTAATTCCCCCAATAATAATGGCACTCAATTTATAAATATTTTCAACCAGAGATAGTCATTTTTACAACTTTTGGGGATTAATACTGACAGCTTATGAGTTCTCTGATTTGTCATTGATTTATGCTAAGGATAAATCATCATTATGATTTATATGTATGTTGCCAGCACTTAGTGCTGACAGTTTTTACCAAGTGAGCATTCAAATTGTCAAGCTTAACCTAAAAATTTATTCTTCTCCCACTTATACTGAATCCTTTTTATACTTTCGCTTTTAGCCTAAAACTATAATATTATGAGTCTGTATTTAAATTGAATATCTTTTTACAAATCAAACTGTTTTTCCATCTATTTTGTCATACCAAAATTATATAGTGAAGAAATAACTAGTTTATGCCACTCTAGGAGCTTTTTCCCTAAGAAACGACTTTTATTAAAAGTATAGATTTAGTATCCTTCACCTGGGCTTTTATATCACTGGATTAAAGTGTACAGTTTGATTATTTCCCCCTAGTCCCAAGTAAAATTGGTGCTCCCTTACAAGTCACCCTGAGTCCCTGGTAATTTGTAAAAACACTGGTACTATTGCCAGGTCCCTTATAAGATATACTTATTGGGGATAAAACCCTCAACAACCAACAATGGCATAAAGCTCTCTAAAACTGCTTTACCATATGTCATATGAAAATATGGAAAGGCTTTACCAATGGCAATATGGCCAAGCTTCAGCTAGCAGGGCAGTTATAGAACCCCTGAACAACGCCTAATCTCAGCTTACTCAAAAAAGATGGAGAATTTGTTATGGTTACATGACACAATTTGGGGCACAGATTGTAGGGACAAGGCTGAGCGTTAGTAGGAAAAGAAGAGAAGTTGTAATGCCTCTCTGACCTGTCGCATACTCTGGACCAACTCTGGGTACAGGCAATATATGCCCAAGTATTTTCCTAGGGCGCGTGATGGTTGGCCCAGCAATACACTGAGGACGTGAAAACATAATAGCGTTTGTTACTAGTGATATAGGCTCAATATATTTGCTTGAAGAATGAGGTTTTGAAACCAGTATAATATACAATATTGCCAAATCTGGAAGAATTCAGCTGCAATCAATAACTTGAGTTCATTATTCTCAAGCTACAGTAACATGGCTGATGATAGTGTGCACTTATTGGTTTGTTTAGGCTTAGTACCACTCTTGCAGACTGATGATTCTCCTCCAGTGTTTATTAATAAATCCTCAATACCAAACTTCCATGTTGGTTGACTTGCCTAATAAAACCCCCATATTTTTCTATTTTTTGCATGGTACCTTGGGCGAACCTGTGTGTGGACCTCCTCAAGGAAGTCTCCAACAATAGAGGTCATTTTATTTTATTAAAAAAACGACAGGATCTGGTACACAACTGGGACGTCCTTATCCCCTCCAGATTGAGGCTTCCAAGTACCCTGACACCAATCTACACTTGTTTATGGACTTCTCTTTGTGACACAACCAAGTTCTTTTATTTTTTAGTTATCTAGTTATAAATTCTGTGTTACACACCCTTTTTCTGGGTCCCCTGGGTCCTGTCATGGTTGGATGACATTATAGTAGGAACAGATTCTAGAGATAAGGCTGGGCGACAGGAGGCCAGAAGGTGAAACTTCAGGCCCTTCCTGACTTGAAACACACCTTAGATCACCGCTGGGTGCAAGCCAAGCATGCTCAGGTTGATGCTAATGGGGTGCAAAACGCCCAGCCTCTTATCTCGGCTCAGGCCCTAAAACGAACAATTTATGTTATAAACAAAGATGGTTTGATTTGTATGGTTGGAGAGCAAGGGTTCGAGTCCCGCTTTAGCTATGAAATTTTTAGCTCAGAAAATACGGCTTCAATTGATTACTCAAGTGAAGGCACTTTCAGTGTGTTTTACTAAAACGGATGGAAGCGTCTGTTTATTGGAGCGTCAAGGCTTGGTCGCACTTCCGCAGAATCTGAATTTCCCTGGCCCACTTTAAAATATGTTTTTGCGACCAATATTCCTCATCAGTCAACCTTTCTTAAATAAAATACCCATTTTTTACGTTTTACTTATGGTTCCTTGGACTAACCTGGTGGCGGACCTCTTTGGGGAGGTTTCCAACAATGTGGGCCACTACCTTATATCACAATTTACCAAAATCCCAGGTTTTCCCTTGGGTCGCCCAGGTCCCCTCCAGATCGAGGCACCCAAGCTCCCTGACGCCAAGTTACACTTGATTATGGACTCCCCTTTGGGGTCCACTCAAGTTGTTATGTTTCTATCTTACCTGGTCTTATACGTTGCGTTCTACACCCTGGCCTGGGGTACCTTTGGCACAGGCAACTTTTGAGGTGTCTTCTTACCCTTTTTCTTAATGGCTAGTTCCCTAGCAATGTGGGTTTGCATCCCGCATCACCTTGCTGGGAACGAGAGAGTTACAGACACTCTCTTGACAGGTCCACTGTGCTCTAGCACCTTCCAAGGTTCATTGTTTCCAATCTTACTTGTGACTAGTTCCCTTATGGTGTTGCTGTATTTCCCTCACCACCTTGGTGGGAACAAGAAAGTTACAGACACTTCTTGACATTAGTTGACCAACATTTTTACTATATGTGCATGAAAGTTATTTGTGCGAGTCTTTCTTTGAGTGTGAATTGGGTACGCTGGCCATTTGTCATGGTCTCTATTGTGCTCAGCACAGTTTTCTCATTTGGCTTACTATTTCTGTATCTTGGAGTTATTCTTGCTACCACAAACTATGAAGTGCCCACCCTTTTTGCTAGTACCTGATGGGCTCAGACACTTCATGATCCTGTTATCACTTTTCCCAACTTTTCCCCATAATTTATTATAAAATTTAAAAGGCAATTTGCTTCCCTCTCATTGGAAGGCTCTTTTAATATTAAAGAATTTGAGTAGTTTTTGCCCACCCTCACGTAGGGTGGAATTGTTGTATTGCTTTCCCCTGGTGCAGCTAACTGGGTTTTTGTGGAGTTTCATGCACAGCCACTTTTGTATAAATTGGAGGAGGTTTGGAGTGTTTTCTGGAACGGCGTTACCCAAATGTGCCATTCTTACAAGATTTCAATGAGTTCTTTTCTCTGCGCCAAGCTGGCCGCCTTGTAAAAATGTATTTAAATGAATTTTGCAACAAGAACACGTACCCTACCTTTGTCAGATGTCTAAAATGTAGTTTATCCATTCCTCCTTGAACCCTTATAAGAAACACCCCAGTATGGCAATCTCCCCCTCCCAACTTAGCCAGCTGATTGAAGCTCTGGGGCAATTTCCCCGCCCCAACCTAAAGGGGCCAGGTAATTTGGCCGTCATGGTTCCACCTGAGGTGGCTTCTATAAATAAAGGCCCCAAAAACTCATGCGTGCCTTTGAAAAAAGAGGAATCTTATCCTTCCATTCCTTTGCTTTTGGCGGAACTCAAAGGTGAGCAGGGGTCTAGTCCCAAGGGTTTATTAGTGTTTTAGTTGATTCCATCACGATGATGTCACCCATGGCGACCCCTATAAATATGGCGCCCAATACTATTGTTTTTTCTTGAATTTGGAAGAGCTCTCCACTGATGCTTTCCCCAATTTAGCGGAATTTAAGGGTTTATATGAGTCTAGCTCCAAAAGTCAAAGTAATTGGTTAAACAAAAATAGTATTACTTTGAATCAAGTTCCTAGGATGCTGGCTGTATTATTGGCAAAGGGCATTGTGTTGATGTCCTGGATAACAATGAACAACTGGCCATTGGATCAGGTATGGGGTTCTTGATGCCCAAAATCTCGATTATAACTTTAATTGTGTAAATTCAAAGAAATTTGATTTCCAGCTCCAGAGGCTATGAAGCAGACCCCATTCCTGAGTACCAAATCGCACCAGAGAACCTGCGCTTGACCACTATAATGATCTGCAGAACACAGGAGGTGGAGAAAGATTGAATTTATAAATTATGAAAATGTTTTTGCAACTGCTGAGGATGTGGTGGAGTATGCGTCCTCAGTGGTGAGAGTGACCAATTATCCCTCTCCATTTTATGATACAAAGACTTATCATGGAGGGATGCTTATACCTGGCAATGACAAACCTGGGATGTTGTTGGCATTATCTGCTTTAAGCAAAGAAATTCTGGATATTTTTTGTCTATGCCACCCTTTCATCCCCTTTAGGAAAAATCAGCTCAACTATGTTGGTGGATACAGGAGCCTCTGAGAATTTTGTTGACCAAGACTTAGCTGGCTACCTTGAATGAATTGATGCCAGATGGTATGGTTAGGGGAGGGACTTCCCAAGGTATTACCACGCTGAAGGTTCTGGATTTGTGGATTATTAAGTTGTAAATATCATTTGGCTGACTGCGTCTAAGCTATCAACAATCTCTTGTTACCCATTATTTTTAGGCATAGAGTGGTGGCGAAAGTTTGATGTCAGAATCAACTTGACAATACCATGTCCTTAAATTTGAAGAATGGTCACGAATTAGTTGTCCCTTTGGCTATAGCAAACTTTCAGGGCTATTTTCCCCACTGGACCAATATCCACACACTCAGTATTGCTCCATTGCTGTTGCACACTTTGGGGTACCCTTATTTTCCTGCCTAAAGGAACTGGAATCTTCTTTTGATTCAGCTTCCGCTAGTATACTTCCAGTTCATTCAGAGTTTGATTGTTTAATTCTTAGTGTAACAGCTTGATTCCGCCAATTTGGTTTATACAGGGTATTAGCCACTGAGAAATCGAACCAGATGATATGGAGATCATTGACTAATAAAAACCTGATAAATGATTTATGAAGCAATCGCCCTTTTGATACTTTACTACTCTTTTAATAATTGTAGACTTATCTGCAAAAACCTCTAAAAAGACCTCCCCCTCTCAATCTTTCATTCAACTCTTAAATTTCGACTCCTAAGCCAAATGCATCCTCTGCTTTGTAATCTCCTATTCATTAAAATCTCTTTCTGCTAAGCATCACTTTTCGAAAATCAATTCAGCCTGAAATTTAGCTCCACTAAAGAGATTTACGAAAACTATTAGCAAATATGGCGGGAAACCCCGCAAAAGAACCCGCAGGCTATGCCAAACGATCCAGCACCACCCCAAACGAAGCAACCCTCGGTTACCCACCTCAGGGTCAACCAGAATCACCCGCTCTCAAGCAGCAGCCATGAAAGCAGGCACCACCCCCCAACCTGGAGCTACTCCAACTAGCGCCAGTTCACCTGATCGCACTTCTGCAACCTGCACGCCTAACAGCTCTGTGTGCGCTGCCTCCCACCAACCCGCTGGGCCCCCTCCAACCAAGGAGGCCATCACCTACGCTGTTTTAATGGCGTCTGCTCAGTTAAATGCAACTCAGCCCATCTAGGCATTCACCTCCCCTATTGTGTCAGCTAATTCAGCCCCATCTATTATTGCTGACGCCGTGTTTCTGGCTCCCTCCATGAGGGGCGATACCCAGCTACCTGGCCCCCAAATCCTCAGATGTAAGGTTGGATTAGCCGCACATTATGGTTCACTAAGCACCAAATTGGGACAATCTGCTCTTCCCAAGAGGATTCAAATGGTTCGGATTTTGGAACTTCACACCAGTTCCAATCTCACCCGTCCCATTTAAACCCCGTAATCGGCACTTCTCAAGTCAGCACTTTATCTCAATATGCTGAAAACGACCAATTCACCAATCAGCCAATGAGTTTTTCACACAAAATCACAGCAAATACTCGGGCTGAATTTACCCAAATAGATTGGGATGGTGATGAAACATCGCCCTCCTCCCAATTGGCTGGAGTTAATTCCAATATGGATGGGACTCCCCAATTTAGCGAGGCCTAACAATCACCTGGCCCCCAAACCCTCGGATGTAAGGTTGGATTAGCCGCACATTCTGGTTCACTAAGCACCAAATTGGGACAATCTACTCTTCCCAATGGGGATTTAAATGGTTCAGATTTTGGAACTTCACACCAGTTCCAATCTCACCCGTCCCATTTAAACCCCGTAATCGGCACTTCTCAAGTCGGCATTTTATCTTCATATGCTGAAAATGACCAATTCACCAATCAGCCAGTGTTTTGCCCACGAAATCACAGCAAATACTCGGGCTGAATTTACCCAAATAGATTGGGATGTTGATGAAACATCTCCCTCCTCCCAACTGGCTGGAGTTAATTCCAATCTGGATGAGCCTCCCCAATTTAGCGAGGCCCAACAAACCGCCCCTCAATTTAATATGATGCCAGCAACTGCTGTAACATTCCAGCAACAAGGGAACTCCGCAAACTTGTCCAAACCACCAGCTCACACTCAACCCGCAATTGCAGCCCAAAGCAAACACAAACGTACCAAAGGAGCCACTGGGGCGTGGCAAAAACCTCTGGCACCAATGCTACCCAAAGCTCATCCCCGTGAAGTGGCGTTTATTGCTGATGTTAAGAAGAAATGGGCCGAAACTAGAGCGCAAAAAGCTCTACCTCGCTCAACCCTCTCCCACGCAATTCGCCTTTATTATGGGCATAACCCTGTTGAATTCTATACAGAGGATTACTTCTCATACTTTGCAGCGATTGCGGAGACATTCCCAATTAACACCACCATCCATGAATCAGTGGAGGGCCACTATATCGATGTGGGCTTCACTGAAGCTGCCCTTGCTGACCATGCTGCCACCCTCCAGGTCATTATTCCACGCGGATCTCTTCACATCTCCCGCACACGCTCTCACCTGGAGAAAATTTCATGGGTTACTTTTTCCAACCTACCAACGACTGTTGATCCTGAGTCTCTTAAACTGGCACTCCATCGTGGTTTAATGGAGTTTGGGTTCATTCTTTCAGTGGACTTTAGCGTCCCCTCTTACTATGCTCCCACTCAAAGAGCTCGCACTGCTAGGGCGTCGTTCATCCCCTCCCCCACTGTATCCCGCAACATTGAGGTTATTACTCGTGTGGCGGTAGTTGGGGCATGCCCTGAGATCTTTTTTGTCGACTCTGATCAGGCGCGCCCCCGGTGTTCATGGTGTAACGCCCTTGAACACTTGTATAGTGGCTGCACAGCTCGAAAACAAGCCCTCTTAGCCACCACCCAGGGGCCTAAACCAGGCCAAAAACGATCCCACGTGGCTGCAGCAGCAATTCCACAACCCACACAATGGCTTCCCGTTCAAGACCTGTCACCTGAGGCCTTACGCCTAGCAGTTGAAACAGCTAACCCCACTATTGGTATGGGATACCTTCGCGCTCATGCCCCCCTTCCAATGGGCACCCCCTCCAATCTCCCAGAGTCAACTCCCTCTCTCACCAAGCGCAAGGCATCTCCCACAGGGTGCCCCTCGTCAGCCACCCCCACTCAGGGATCTGCGGCACCCCCACCAACCAATTTCCACCAGCGATTTATCGCATTAACCCTCAGCTCCCAATGGAGCTATGCCCACCAGCATGGACTGGCAACCCGCGGCCTGCGGTAGAAGTGCCACCTCAAAGAGTCCTACCACAACCCCACAGTCCATTTCTCGCGGATCCTTTGCAGTGTTGGAGGAAGTGAATATGGACTCAGACTCATCAAATGGGGACACCGCGGAGGTCACCATTGAGCACCCTCAGGTCCTTCCCCTGCAACGGAGCGGGGGCAGCATCCTAGGCTGGCTTACTGGGTCCTCCGCCCCCCACCCTCTCCTTCCCCTCAGAACCCTCGACGTCCTCACGGATTGCAGCTAATAGTCAAGCTAAAGGACTCAAAACTAGCCGCCTCACAGCAGCAGGTTTAAGCGCTGGCAACCCCCCAGGACATGGAGGAAAACAGTTATGAGTCCCCATGGCAGCACCCTGGCCCTGCAATCCATCAACGCAAATGGGTTGCGGGACTTTAAGCAGAGAGCCCGCCTCCTCCAAAACTTCAGGTCAGCACAAATTGACATCGCTGCTGTCCAGGAGCCCCATATCCTCCCCCACGAACAATCTGCATGGAATGAACAGTTTGGAGGCAACTCCTTCTGGACAAACCATGCCACCCTCATTGTTTTGAATCCCCGGGTTAAAACCCATTCTTTTTCACAATATCTAGGTGGCCGCCTCATACTGGCCAAACTCACCACTCCTGACTTCTCCTTCTTCGCTGCAAGCATCTACCTGCCTAATGCAGGTCAGGAGCAAAATCGGCTCTTGGAAGAGCTCCTCCAACTCAATCTCCCACGGAATACAGTCCTCTTAGGAGATTTCAACACAACCATAAGTCGCGTCCGTGACTCTTACCCCCTGCAGCAAAGGAACGCCCTGGATCAAGTCGCCTCCAGGATTTCCTTCGCCTGAGTGGCTTTATAGATGCGCTTCCACCCTCCGCGTCTGGCCTAGGTTGCATGACTAGGATCCAGTATGATGGAGGAGATTTCCAGTCAGCGTCACGCATAGATATGGCACTGATTGGCCCCTTGCTAATTGGCCGCGTCTCCTCTCCCATCTCTCGTGACAACCATATGAGTGCTCAAAGGTCACTCACCGTTGTCCTCACCACCACACTTAGACCGTCGCGTAGGTTCTGGCCTAGGGTTGCCCCAGCTCTTCTCAACAACCCCTTCACTAAGGAGAAGCTGTCTATGACCATCCGGGAGACTCTCACCTCCCCCACCCCACCTGCTTGACCACAAGTCTAGATGGGCGGTGACCAAGGAGGGCATCACCCGCGTTGCTTACAACTGTGCCAAAGCCCAGATGACTGCAGCTCGCGCCAGAGTCAAAAGGGCGGAAGCCAGAATCAGACATCTAGAGCGAAACTTCCAGCCTTCGCCCTCTCCCAGATGGTTGGAAGACTGGGAAGCGGCGCAGGAAGCACTCCGCTTGGAGCTCACACTGCAGGAAGAACGTGCAGCAAACTTTACAACATCTCGTTACTATGCTCAATGGGAACGCCCCACCCGCTTCTTCTTTCAGAAACAGAAAGCCCGGTCAACAGCGCAGGATATTACTGCACTGAAGATTGGCACTACAACCACTTCAGATAAGGAGGAAATCACGCAGGAACTACACCGCTTCTACTCCAGCCTCTTCCATGCCACCCAGGTGGACCCATCGGACATCCAAAACTTCCTGTGGCGGGCTCCAGAGCCGCCCATTGACCCACGGGCTGATGAGGCTCTACTGGAGCCTATTTCCATCCAGGAGGTGATGGAAACCCTTCTGAAATCCCCACGGCTTAAAGCCCCAGGCCCAGACGGAATACCCTTTGAGGTGTACCTTCTGGAACCTGCAGTGATAGCCAGAACCCTCCGCGACCTCTTCGCTGCACTCTTGGTGAATGGCGAGGTCCTCCCCGACTCCAGAGGCTCAATCACGACCCTCATTCACAAGAAGTCGGACCGTGAGAACCTGGCGAACTGGCGCCCCATAGCGTTGATCAACACAGACCACAAGCTCTTCACGAAGCTTCTGGCCAACCGCATCACCAAATGGGTGTCACCTCGCCTCTCCCCATCCCAGTACGGTTTTATTCCGGGGAGGTCGTTATGGGACAACTATAATGACCTTCACGTGACTTTGACTGCTAACTCTCGTAAGGTGAATGGCTTCGTGGCTCTCCTGGATATGGAGAAAGCATATGATCGGGTAGCCTGGAAGTATATTGATGCTTCCCTGGCCCACTTCCATCTCCCACCCGCAGCTAGGAGCTGGATATCAGCGCTCTATGACCAGCTCCACACCAGAGTCCTGGCGCCAATGGGTTTTACAGTGGCAGTACCAGTTGAACAAGGTCTCCGGCAAGGGGACCCCCTGAGCCCTATCCTTTTTAACATCACCCTTGACCCCCTCTTGGCCTCCTTACAGGATAAGATAACAGGGATTCTGGTCCCAGGTAAAGACCCCACACACACCATGGCATTTGCAGATGACACCGCCATTGCATTTGGCTGCCCTGGGGATGTTGCCCTCGCTGCTGTGACCCTTGAGAGGTACACCAAGGCGTCCAACGCCATGGTCAACACCTCAAGACAACAGTTGTACAGGTCGGCTCCCCACCTTTCCCCCACTATTTGGTATTGAACCTGAGCGCGGTACCTTCCGTCACCTGGGCGTTCTCACCAACCAACAAGGAGTTGCGCTAAAAGACAATGAGGACTTGCTCCTTGCAGCAGTTAACTCCAGGATTGCCAGCTGGAACCGGCGGCACATCACCCCCCAGGGTCGAGCTCTGATGGCCAATGTGTTCCTCCTCTCCAAAGTCTGGTTCCTAGCGCACGTCTGCCCATTCACAGATGCCTTTTATACGCGGCTCAATGTACTCCTCCGCTGTTGGATCTGGGGCTCAAACCATCCACCAATGGCCCTCTCAACCATTGCCCGACCCTGCAATGAAGGGGGCCTAGGGCTTCTGGACACGCGATCCCACGCCACCACAATCTTCCTGAAGTTCCTATGGCCGATTGTCTGCTGGGACGCGACCCCCATGCCCCAATGGGCGCCCGCCCTCCGCCAGTCATTGTCAGCAGCTCTGGGTCTTCCTAGAGCATCTCTGACCTCATTAGGGGAGTGGCTCACAAACCACCCAGGCCATCGCCTAAAACCATCCTCATCCCCCTACTGGAACCAGGCTCTCCTTGCCCTGAAACGAGTAGGCGCGCGGATCCACCATGCCTTCCCATACAGAAGGGAAGGCCCTGGCCTCAGCCCCCGTCGCCATGCAATTGTGCACAATGGACAAGTTGTCACAACTCGCCTCAAACCCCAAGATCGTCCTCCCATCCGCCCAAGACTCCTTGAGCTCCTCCCTCCCTCCGTGAGATTTGACCTTAAGGAATTGTGGAAGGACGTCTATAACTCCATCCTGTCAGCAAAGGTGTCCAACACCTTATGGAGGGTGCTCCACTGTTCATACAGGACAGGGGACCGGACTGGCCCTACCTTCCAGCACCAAAGCTGCCCCCGCTGTGTGGAGCCTATTGACTCCCACCTCCATCGTTTTTTCACCTGTCCAGGTGTCGCCGCATTTTGGCCAAAGGCCCGCACGCTCCTCCATGCTCAGCCCTGGTCTGGACACCCTATGCAAGACCTCATGTTTGAGCAGACATTGCCTGGTTGCCACCGACCCCTCCGTGTCCTCACCTATGCCACAGCCATCTGGACCATCCATAACTCCTTCCTTCGTGCTGCCTTTGACCAGCAGGTGTGGACCCTTCCACACATGATCACCCACTTTCAGGTACACTTTGAGATGGCCCCTGAAGGTCTGCACTATGTCGCCAACCCTCCCCCGCTCAGTTGTCACTGCAGCACGGCTCTGGCGCGCAAACCCCCTCCCTTTCTCGATGCCTCCCTCCTCCCCTTCCCTCGCCTCAGGCTCTTAGGAGCCCAGGCGTAATTCAATAAATATCGATGAATCCCCCCTTGGGTTGGGACCATCTAGTACTAAAAAAGTAATCTCCTATTCATTTTCCCTTTTCTATGAGTTTTCGTCTATCTCAAAGTCTTGCATAATTTCCCTCAATTTGCTGAGAGGTCAACACTTTGATAAATTTACTTTTCATACATAAATCTTTTACTTCAATCTCAAGACTCATCTTGACTCCAATTTCCAATCCACTGGAATGTATAGCATATCATCCAGTCATATCAACTTCTTGACAGTACCCCTTGGACCGAATGATATGCTCTTAATGCCTATATGCTCAAAGGAACTTTGCATGAACTTAGGTGATAATCTGACCACCCGTAGGTTCCTTAATGGTGTAAGCACCCATGCCAGTCTTCTCGATTATCTCAAATGGCCCAGCCCAGATATTAGAGAGCTTGTTATTCTGCCCAAATCTGTGTTGGTCATGGAATAAACCATGATCTCCTACAACAAACAGTGGAAATCCGCACCATCTTTTCTGGTTAGCCGCCTGATTGCAAATCTTCTTGGCCAAGCTGGTGGAATAGTCTTCCGTTTGTAACTTGATCAAAGTTTTTTCTTAGATTCATCAAATACCGCTGAGGTTCCACACCTCTAGTGTCATCTAAACATGAGTAGAGCAGGAGGAGCAGGATGTCGAACATACAGCAGTTAGAAGGGGCTCTTGCCTGTGGCTATATGATAGCTGATATTATATGCAAACACAGCAGTAGGTAGGAGGGTACTCCATTTTTAGGGTTGATCCTTCACCAACTTACAGATTATGTTCAATAAGAATCCGTTGACCCGTTCCACCATTCTATTTGATTCTGGATGGTAGGGTGTCAAAAATCCATGGATCGCCATCAACTCGTTCAACTTGAGCAAGATGTGTGAAGTGAAATAGGCTCCATTGTCCATTAAAATGAACTGCGAGCAGACATGTCGCTGTATAATGCACTCCATAATAAACCAGGCTGTAGTGGCTACTCCCAAATCGTTAATTGCTCTAGCCTCCAACATTTGTGTAAATGATCAATTGTACAATTTTTTCTTAGATTGATTTACACCAGTTGGCAGAGGTCCCACTACATCAAGAGAAATGGTGTTCCAGGCGAACCAGGGCTTAACCAGCTTGTATGTGGATTTCTTGGGGAATGGCTTTTCCCCTTGACACTGAGACAACGGCTTACCATTTCCAGCACATCATAATGCATGCTCTTCCAATAGTAGTGGGGCTACAAAAACTAACGTTTTACGCAATCCTCCATGTCCTACCGCCTAATGGCATCCATAAAAATGGTTGGTCTAGTGGAAGGTTTAGGAAAACTCAGCGTCAAGTCTCTAATCTGCTTATATAGTTCCCCCTCACATAGGAAAGTATCCTGCCTAAGCACATATAGTACCTTGATCACTTGCGGCGGCTCATAGTATTTGTTCACCACCTCTTCTCATACATAAAGTCAGCCAAATCTGCCATGATGGCAACCATTGGTAGTTGGGAAAGACAATCCGCATTTTGATGTTTTACTCCTTGCCAGTGTACAATCTTGAAATAATACGCCTGGAGTTTCAGTTCCCAATGCATGAGCTGTCCTTCATAACATGGAGATTCTTCAGCCAGCGCAAGGAAGCATGATACATCACCACTTGGAATTTTACCCCATGTAGATATACCCAAAACAGTTTATAAGCGTAAATCACCGCCAAGCACTCCCACTTGGTCATGGTTAGTTTCAATTTGTGACAGTTCAAGCTTTGACTGCAAAATGTGACACGGTGCTCCCCACCATCATCCTTCTGGGATAGTACTGCCCCTATAGCGGAGAGAGATGCATCCGTTTGTACCAGAAATTGTTTTAAAGTGTTGGGATATTGCAAAATGGGTGCACTTGCTAATGCAGTTCATAACACATCAAAAGCGTTTTGGCATCATTTCATCCAGTAGAATGAGGCTTATTTCTTTAACAACTCAAAGGAGCAGTGCCCTGATACAACTTAAGTTGGGAATGAATAGTCAGTAGTACCCAACCATCCCCAAGAACACTTGATTATCCTGTTTATTACCTGGGAGGGTCATCTTGCTTATTGCTTCCACCTTTGCTGGATGAAGTTTAAGCTCTTTTAAATCTACTATGAGCCTGAGGTATTCTAATTATTTTTAAAAAAGTGACACTTCTGAGGCTTCTTTTGATATTAGCATTAGTGAGTCGGTGGACCACTTGTTCCTGATGGGTAAGATGCTCTATAAACTTCCACAAAAATACATTGACATCATCGATGTAAACTAATATGCAGGACAGATAAATTCACCTAAAATCATATCCAAAGCACGTTGGAATGTAGCAGGGCGTTGCACAAACCCTGAGGCATATATACCGGCTAGAATAACCCCTTAAAAGTGATGATAGCGCATTTCTCCCTTTCTTCCAATGGCAATTCAATCTGCCAGTACCCTGAGATAAAATCTATGGCATAAAAATAATTTGCCCCATCCAATTGATCTAACATGTTGTTAATCCACAGAAGGGGTAGGAATCCTTCTTCGTTAAGCTATTGAGCTTTCAATAGTCAATAACCACCCTAATTGTGCCATATTTTACTTTTACAATGAGCAACAACAATGCCCAAGGACTGTTTGACAGCTCCATCATCCCTTGTCAAATAAGTTTATCTACCTTGTCAGAGACAACCGCTTCCACTGCCTTTGAATATCTAATAGGACGCGATCAAATGGGAGGGTGATCCCCATATTATCTGATGTGCCACACCTTAAGTGCACCCTAAATCATAATTGTAATATGAAAAAATATCCTGATATTTTTTAAAGCTATCACCTTAACTTGCTGTTCCGCTGACAATCCAGTTAGTGCTTCCCACATAAGTACTGTCATTATGCCAAATGATGAATTTGTCATTAGGCCAAGACCCTTCCATGATCTAAAATCATGAATACAGTGAAATTCATCTATAGGATCCAACTGTAGATAAGCCACCACTTAGTGCTGAAAGATCGTTATCATCTCCTTCTGTAAATTCGCTAGCAGTACCTTCACCTCCCCATTCCCAGGTAGCAGTAACCCCTGGGCCACATGTAGTTCAAGTCAAGATTGCTGGTGAGGCCCCTTAATTTCCCCCATATAGCCCTTTAGGGATGTCAATTCTTAGCTCAGTTCTTACTATGCACTTGTGCCCAGAAAGTAGGCTCCACGCGCTCATTGCTCGAAGCGGGATCCTTTTGTACTCATAAATCTGGTTGTGGAGAGCCCTGGTCCACCGCTTCAGTCATCAATAACAAACAGGAATCATTCCATCACTGTACACTAGATTGATTTGACTGGAGCGTGATGGATCAGTTGGTATTCCACTAGAGATGAAGTAAATGGAAATCTGTTGTCCCAAAATTAAAAGTTTCCTCCGCCATATCTTACACAGCTCCAAATTTCATCACGAATGCTGCACCAATTGACATATTGTAGTTATTGTTTGGTAGAACCACCTCTGGAGCAGAAGCCCAAGACAACCAAAATGCAAGGGCAACGTACAGTATGCTCTTTTGGAAACAGTAATTTGTGTCTCTGCGGTTTCAAATACTAATCTGTGGTCCACATCCGGCTTCAACGGAAGCTTAGCAACTAAACAGGTAGGGAATATATTCACTGGGGCCCCAGTGTCTATAATAGCCAGGATTTTTGTGTTCTGAACGAAAATATAACAGTAAGTGCACTACAAATAAGAAGAACCATTGGTGTTTATTTCGTGGACTTCCAAAGGCTTTTTGAAGCTCAAGAAGGAGGATATGCCCGTATCAACATGAAAATACTTCATGTCGATTTTTAACTGGAATTGCTATGATAACCCCTACTAGAGAGGCAACGTCCCTGGAAGGATCCAAGTTGCTTATTCCAGTTTGTTCCAGGATCTGCCATGCGTATGGCTTCTGCACATCCTAGCAAAACTCAGAGCTTAAAGGGAGAATAATCTTTCTATGGAATGGAAGCTGAGGTATCCAATAGAAACTGTTGTTATAGTAAGTCATCCAGTTGAGTTCCTAGTCCTATACAAAAGGACTTTGAGAATCATTGGGGACAAATTGAATTTGACTTAATGAAGGTAGAGCGTCACATCTCTACTCTGTTTGAGCTTTTCCCTGCTTGATCTTCCCAAATGGCATTGCATACACCTGCGGGTTGCTAGGGCAATTACCCACATAATCCCCTCTTCATCCGCACTGAAGGAAGCATTCATAAAGGGTCCTGTCTATAGCTTGCAGCAGGAGGACCAGTTCAAAGATTAACAGTATTATTTAAAGGTCGGGGACAAACAGGCTAAGGGTGCATAAGTTTGAAAAGGATCCACTGATATATATTATGGACGAATATGTACCAGCAGTTTAAAGCTCAGTCGCTGCAGCCTGAATCCTGAGGAGTATGCTGCGGTGACAGCAGGGCCTTTCGCTCTACGTTGGGGGTGCTGAATGTGGAAGAGAGATGTTGTATGGTGTTCAAAATTTGAATAAGCCCTGCATCTTCGTCCAAAATGTGGACATAGCATTATGTAATTCCCAAAATGGTTTGACAGCTGCCGTCATCGCTGTATTGACATCCTCAGCAGATAAACTGTTAGCTCCAACCACACATGCACTTTTAATGAGAGTCGTTCAGCAAATTCTAACAGGTACTTGTTTCAGTGGAACTGTATGGTCAGGAAGTCAGCCTTTCGTTGGCCATCTTGGCCATACCTCCAAACAACTGGAGGACAGTCACTTTTACCTCTTCATAAGATACTAAGCTATTTGGAAGGTAGAAGGTTATTTGATTAATGCTCTCCACATCCAAAGCAGAAACCAACAGTTTCATTTTCCACCAAACTGAAGCCCCTTCCACAGCAAAATCGAATCACTTAAAGTAGCTGTGCATATTCCCATCACAACTAAAGGGCGGTAATTCCGTGATTCAAACAGCTTTGCCTAGCTCCAAGCTCCAGAAATGAGGAGCAGAAAGATTTGGTTTAGAATGACTAGGGGAAACATCTCCTTGTGAGCTATTGTAGGGATGGCCAGATGGAACCAAATCCGCTGAAATGGAATCAGAAGATGTAGTGTTGTGAGGAGGGTCTTCCATGACCCCTAAGGGATACTCATTGGCCTATCCATAGCATTTCTCCCCCAAATCACCACTAACTGCACCACTTCCCCCGTCTCCAGCTTGATCAGCAAAATGTTAATTGATTATCTGTTCCATTTTAACTGAATAGCACCTACACCAGGCATCCAAAATTCTTGTTTAAGTGTCTCATACTGATTTTGCAACTCATGATGGAATTCCCACTCGAAGTCCAGTTTCCACTCTAAAGCCTGTAGTCATGAGAGGACGTCCTCCACAGTGCTCTGATTCTTTCATGTTGCTTGCTAGCATTATGAACTTGTAAATTAGCATCAGCTACTTGGTTAATGAGGACGGCCCTACCATACGTAAGTTCCTCATTGTCCCTTTAAAGAGTATCCAGCCACACTCGCATATCCACGTACTCTCCTGTCTCAATGAATGGAAGATGAATGGCTCAACTACGCTAGCCTGGCTAAAAAATCCAATTGTGTAACCTGACATATCAACTGGAAATATTCGAGGGATGTTGATAAAGGGATGAGAGCATTGTCTGCTGTCTGCTGATTACTCCACTCAATGCAAAATTAACTTAATTCAGCTTCTATGGAACTGACATGATCTGTTAATTACCATTCTGTCAGAGTTACCCTTTTCCTGATCTGAGCTATCGCAGAATTAAGTGCTTCTTCACATTCTGCCAGGTCTATCATAAAGTGCTCAGTATTGCTTCCTGTCAGGATTTGAGATAGAAATGGAATCAAATTCCCTTCTTCTGAATCAGGTCGCGCTGAATTAGTTGTCAACCCTATACAAGCTAAATCTAATTCAGGATCCACCTCCCCTATTCCTGAGTCACTTGGGGAGGCATTTACACCCATTCAGTCGGGTGAGCGACACTATCCATTAAGGAAGCCCACGAGGAGGCCATTCTAGAAGATCAGTAAAGATCCTGATCAGATGAGGCCCCAACAATCCCGAACGCACCAAGTCCCAACGCACCCTATATATATTGAAGTCTTTTAGTTTAATAAAATATTCGGTATTCCATCCCATTTTTCCCGTTTTCTTCTTGGCGCTCTTTCCAAATTTTCCAGCTTCAAGCCACCATGAACCCTGGAACCAGTCTGAAGAACTGTAGCGCTGACTGAAGTAGTGCTCACTATGGGGGTCTCCGAGCTGTCCTAGTGAAAACGTCTATCACAAAGAAATGGAAACCAATAGCAGCCCTGATGACCAAACAACTGGTCAATCGCGGAGTGTTAAGCGATGGGTTAGTACCATGTGGTATGCAACACTGCCCTCACAGCTGAAGAGGATAGAATTCCATGCCGACTTCCAACTCTTGCTGCCCTCCCTAGATGGGAGCCAATACTGACTCCAGTATGAGAATATCAATGATGTCATTCAACAATTAATAAATGGCATCTACTCCTAGGGCACCTGCTCCAGCCACTCCCGCGCCTCCTCCGTATCTTCCACAATGTGGGACCTCTATGCCTCAGCTGTATTACCCGCTGGGGAGCTTACCCTGGGGCCTGAACGCTACCTCTGTAACTTTGTCCACCCCTCTATCCATCATCTCCTCCAGTTAGTTGAATTACAACATCAGGAGGTCTCCCAACAACTAGGGCTCACCCAGAATTTACATTTATACATTATCAACTTCTACAACGCTGCCTCCTCATTCATGCATGACAATCTTGAAGTTATTCTTGATAACTGACAACTAATCAATGAGATTCATGACCAGATTGTAGTACTGGATAGAGGAATCTCTGACTACCTTGAAGAGCAATTTCATCAGAACGATCAACTATTTGAAGCGACATGGACCCAGCGTCTACTTCAAATTGAAGAACTGGTATGATCCCTACAGCAGCACTACCGTGATCTAGCCTCTAATGACTACCCCCATGAGTGCTGGGCCAGAAGGGCCTAGGGGGCCTCAAGGCCCCAAGGGGCGTCAAGCGCCAGCTGGACCCGAGGGACCCTGCGGGTCCTGAGGGCCCCCAGGCCCTTCAACCTCGGGCAAACCTGAAGACCCCTGGAAAAGGGATATAATGACCGCCCTGGCCTACTTACAAGATCAAATCCAAAAGGTGGCACTAGGATGCAAGCTCCAATTAGACGGTGTCCCCATCAACCCCAGGGTCTCCATTGAAGCATTGTCAGGTCAGATGGATAACCTCAGCGCCTTCACAAATCTTACTGACGCTCATATCTCCCAGCTTGAACAAACTTGTCATGGGTTCAAAACCCAGTTGACCACCACTGAAAACCAGCTCCATCTACAGAACACCGAGATTCAATCCTTAAAGTAGCAGGTTGTTAATAAGGCTTCTGCTTCCACCCTCAGCCAGAATTGGGACTACATCCAAGAGGACTTAGAGGGCTTGCAGAGGCGGTTAGATCAGTGGGTCCCTTCGAGATTATGTGGAAATGGAGATCTCGGAGCCAGCACCTATTCCAGGAGTTAACACCCTTTCCACTCCCATTGTAGCTAACTTTAAACCTAGTTTCAAAGAAAGGTTCACCCCCAGATGGAAAAAGTATCGCCTCCTTCCTGTATGCCTATGAGAGTTCCATGGAGGAGGCCACCAAGTGACAAAAGGTGAAGCATATCCACTCCTGCTTAGACAGCACTACCCGGGAAATCATGAATTCCCATTTGAAGGAGTGTAACACTTAGGAACAGGTCCGCACCACTTTGATCCAAGAGTTCAGCAGCAACCAAACCCTGGCCAACCAGAAGCAAGCATCTATGGGCATTTGACTGAACAAAGGAGAAAACCCTATGGAGTTTGCCAACCATTTCTACGCCCAGGCACAGCCTTTGGTCATGACGAATCATATCACTCTGGACAACGCTATCACAGTTGTCATCTCTGCCTTGGGGCTCTATCCTGAGGTCCAAATGCACATGATTAGTCATAATAACGGGTTCACCTGAATCAGGGAGATTAAGGAGGCCCTCAACAAGATCCCTGCCTCGATCCTACACTTTAAGACCACGTCTACTGGCCCCTCTAACCGCCCTAGGGTCCATGTAGTCAAAAACTAGAAGAACCCCCATCCTTGATGCACCTATTGCAATGGCTTTAGACATAGCGCTAAGACCTGCTAGAAACGTCTTGCTGAGGAGGCGGGAAAAGGGCCGTCAGCATGAGGGACGAGGTTCTCCATGCTGACATCCCTGCCCAGCCTCAAGTATCCCCTGCGCATGAACCAGAAGCCATTGTTTCTGAGGAAGTAGTTGTGGTATCTGATGACTATAAAGACATTGATACTGCTTACTTTTTTTCTGATGATTCTCCCATGTTCCTTACATTACCGTCCCAGTTTGGAAGTTTGGTCACCTGAGTCGCCATCCAGGTCCACAAGATTCCAGTTTATGCCATAGTTGACAGTGGCTCCCATGTGAACATCATCTTTTCTAAGCTGATGAAACGCATCAAGGTCGCTCCCAATATGCCGCACTACATGGAGTATGGCACGGCTGGCCCCCAGTGCACCCAATTCATAGGGACTTATTCCTCTCTACCAATTCAGTTCATAAAGTTCGCTTTAGATACACCTGCCATTGCTCTGGATAACCATAGATATGATCTGCTCCTTGGGACGCAGTTCCTTTGAGACTATTCAGCGGTTCTCCAATATGATGGTGGTTTCCTCTCCCTTCTAAGTCATCGAGTCCCTCTGGTTTTTAAGACTGCTCATGACTCTAGGGCTGAGGTCAAGGCCTGAGCCTGCCTACTGGAAGCCAAAGGATGAATCGATTGGCTCAAGTATCACATCTGGGGCTCTCGAGTTTGACTACCCCCTCCTGCTGTTGACAGATTAGAGGGGATGTTGATCTACTTGCCCCGGGTGACTACTGTACCCCCTAAAATCCCAAGTCAACGTTGATACCTGGGTCCATGTCAATATTCCCTTGGGGTATTTACTGGAAGTCCAAGGCCTAGATAACCCATCTCCCAAGGAAGTGCTGACCTGCCCCGGGATCCTTGATTCAGCATATGCCAGATCTATATCAGTGTTGCTAGCCAACCTGACTGACAAACCAAAAGTTGTAGGTCTAAACCATCCTGCCGCTTATGTCCGCCTGTTACCAATAGGGGCTGTTGCCAATGTTCGAAGCTTTGGGGACTTAAGGGACTTTGGCTTGGAGTCACCACCCTCAGTTAATTTGGTCAACAATAATATTGGAAAGGACCTCTTTGACAAACAATAACTTAAGGTTCATGAGCTCTTGGAGGAATACTCGGACCTATTCTCAACTTTGACCTGTGATTTTGGAAGGATGAACGGAGTCCTCCACCATGTAGAAACTGGGGATGCCCCCCCTTTTCAGTCCCAGCATTACTGAAAGAGTAAGGTTGAAGAGGCCCAGGTTACAGTAGAAATCAAACAGCAGCTTGACGTTGGACACTTCTTCCCTTCGCGTAGTTCTTGGGCCTCCCCTCTTCAGCTGGTCTGAAAGAAGGATGGCAAGCACTGGGTGGTAATGGATTATCAACAACTCAACTCCATCACCAAGAAGGACAGCTATTCTCTGCCCCAGATTGATGATTCTCTTCATCTGCTTGCAGGTTCCCAGTACTTCTCAGCCATGGACCTCACCAGTGGGTATTGGCAGGTCGAGCTTGACCCCAAAGACTAAGCCAAGTGTTCTCTAATTGCCCACAAGGGGCTATTTGAGCCCACCAGGATGCCCCAAGGCCTCTTTAACGCCCTGGCCACGTTCCAGCGTGCCATGGATGGGATCCTTGAGGACTTGAAGCTCTCATGTGTCCTCATCTACCTGGATGACATTACCATTTTTCGCGAACCTTAAACGGACATGTAGAACATCTCAAGGAAATCTTTGAGCGTCTCAGGAAGGCCTCCATCAAGCTCAAGCTCTTGAAGTGCTCCTTTTTCCAGCCCGAGCTAGAGTTTTTTAGGACACAAAGTCTCCAAGCGTGGCATCCAACCTATATCCAATAAAGTTGACGCCATAGAAAAGATGTCACGCCCCCAAAGCCTACAAGATGTTCAAGTCTTTCTAGTCATGGTGGGCTATTACCATCAGTTCATCCCACGGTTTGCTGACCTAGCTGAGCCATTGTTCTACCTCCTACAAAAGAACATACCATTCGAGTAGCAACCTGAGCAGGAACAGGCTTCCAACACTTTATGTATGGCCTTATGTACTAAACCTGTTTTAGTTTGTCCTCGCTTTGACCAACCTTTCATGTTGTTCACGGATGTGAGCGACGTCGCCATCAGAGCTGTCCTGGCTCAACACAATGAGTACCAGGTAGATCATCCCATGGCTTATTTTAGTAAAATGCTAAGTAAGGCTGAGCGGAACTACAATGTCACCAAGAGAGGAATGTCTAGCCGTTCTCTTAACCATCAAACATTTCCAGCCCTACCTCTGCGGTACTCATTTTACTATTATTACAGATCACTCTTCCCTCCAGTGGCTGCAACAAATGAAAGACCCCAATGGTCAGTTGGCCAGGTGGGCCCTATGACTGCAAAGCTACAATTTCACCATCATCCACTGCGCAGGCGCTATACACCAGAATGCTGACAGCCTCTCCAGGATGCTAGTACAAGCGGTTCTGACCCTGGAGGAAGATTGGCTCTATGACCTGATAGGACAGCCCAAATGATGGGAACTGGAAACTCCCAAGGTTCAGGCTGAACTCCACCAAATGACCAAGACACTCAAATCAATGATGGGCTACTCTACAAGAGAGTCAACAAGAAGTGGCTTCCCTACATCCGACCTTCCTCTCAAACTGATGTCATCCTGGAAGGCCTTTCTACTGTGGGACACGGTGCAGTTAAGAAGACCCATTAGTGGCTGAAGTCACTCTGCTACTGGGACCGAATGGTAGAAACCACCCAAAAGGTTCTGGAAGCTTGTATGACCTGCTGTTCCCAAAACTGGGCCAACCCTCAATATCAGCACTCAGTTGTTGCCCCGAAAAGCCTTTCAATTTCACAAGTATTGACGTGGTGGGCCCCCTTCCTACTGGGCTGCATGGTCACAAGTATATTATCCTAGCAATAGACCACTTAACTAAGTGGGTCGAGGCAATCTCAGTCCCTGCAGCCACCACTAAGGCTACCGCTCTATTTCTTGTTCACTCCGTTTTCACCCAGCACTGGTGCCCCCAGACCTTACTTTTGGACAATGGGTTGAACTTCACCTCCCAGGTAGTACAAGAACTAACTTCGCTATTTGGCACCACCCAGAGTTTCGCTGCCCCCCACCACCCTTCTACTAACGGGGTGGTAGAATGCACTAATGGAACTCTTGTTTCCATCCTATGGAAGATGGCCGCCTCAGAACCTGCCCGTTGGAACCATTATCTGCCCAGCGCCTTGCTTGCCTATTGGGTAAGCTATCACCATGTCATCAAGATGTCCCCCATTTGAAGCCCTGTATGGGCGGGCTCCTCAGCTACCCAGTAGCATCCAGCCCCTTCTTGAAGCCTCCACCCTGAGAACTCTGATTTAACTATGAGGGCTCTAGCCGATGAAATTGTCTGGCTCCAAGCCCAAGCCACTCAAAGCATTATCTTCACTACTGGAAGAGAGACATCCTGATCAAACCTCAAATGACCCTCCTTACCAGATTTTCAATTAGGTGACCTCGTTCTCTTTTGTCATCATTGACCTGGAGGCTGACAGAATAAGCTTAACGTACTGTGGTCTGGACCCTACAATAGCATACATAAGGTGAAGTCTGAGTACTTTATTGTTAACATCAAACAAGGGACTAATGTAAATTGGGTGCATAGTCAGTTCCTTCAGCTGTATACCCCCTCCTACAGGATCTTGAGGGGGCCTTGTTGGGATTCAAGATAGAAATCGAATTAAATCTCCTTCTTCCAAATCAGACTACACCAGATTGATTGTCAAACCTACCTGAGCTAAATCTATTTCAGGATCCTCCTCCCCTATTCCTTAGTCATGTGGGGCGGCATTTCCACACATTCAGTCAGGTGAGTATAATATCCATTAAGGATGCCCACGAGGAGGCCATTCCAAAAGATCAGTAAAGATCCTGATCAGATGAGGCCCCAACAATCCCGAACGCACCACGTCCTAACGCACCCTATAAATATTGAAGCCTTTTAGTTTATTAAAATATTTGGTATTATAACCTATTTTTCCCATTTCCTCCTCAGCGCTATTTCTAAATTTTCCAGCTTCAAGCCACTGTGAACCTCAGCGCCAGTCTAAAGAACTGTAGCGCTGACACTTCTTAACATAATTATGTCCCAAAATTATTCTGCGGATACAACATACTGATCCAACAGTTTTCCTATTACTCAGGTAACTCTAGATTGAACTGTGGCACATAAACGTCCAACTGATGGCGGACATTCCCCAAAACCCTGGTCCACCTGTACCAACGCCCCTGCACATCCAAAAAAGAGCAATCAAGGCAGTCAAGCAGGAGGTGAGTATCATTTTGCTGGGCTTGAATGAACCACATTGTGTCCCCAAATTAAATACTGTAGTGAGCCAGCACACACAGTAGCTAGTGGATAGATGGCTACACATAAGTGATTTGATACTCTTCAGTTCTGTGAGTAAAAAGCTGATTAGACAACCCCATGGTAGTCGCATTTAGATAGGACATATACAATGTGTAGTGGGTTTCTTAGTCCCATTGATTAAAGAACAAAATCAAATCATGCTCATCTGCCTCGTCTTCATAGAGTCAATACCCCTCAGAAGCCATTCCATAATGCCATACAGCTGCTGAGGGGTCACATATGTAGAGCGACCTTGTTGGTCTGCCGTCAACTCAGGAAAAGATTCTAATTGCAAATCGACCATAACATCTTTATCACACAGCTTTGTTACTTTAAAAACTACTGGTTCATCATTAATGCTTCCCACACTCCTCAGCATATTGTGCATGGAATCATCAGGTTTTTTCATAACAAATGAGGGATTGCCATTTTTGCCCTAACACCGATAAGCTAAAGTTGACCAGTTGCCCTCTATAGTGAGCACCACTGTTAATTCTCAGCATAACAGCTTGATTCCGCTGAGTTGGTTTACCCAAAGTATAAGCCACTGAGCAACTGAATTTGACAATATGGAGATCACAGATTTCCATAAAAACCCAATAAATGATATATGGAGTGATCGCCCCTATTGATACTTTATTACTCTGCTAATAATTGCAGACTTATCTGCAAAAACCTCTACAAAGACATCCCCCTCTCAATCTTTCATTCAACTCTTAAATCTCGGTCTCCTAAGCCAAATGCATCCTCTGCTTGGTAAGCTCCTATTCATTTTCCCTTTTCTAGAAGTTTTCATCTATCTCAAAGTCTTGCATAATTTCCCTCAATTTGCCAAGCAGTTAACACTTCAATCAATTCGCTTTTCATACATATATCTTTTCCATCAATCTCAAGACTTGTCTCAACTCCAATTTCCAATCCACCGGAATGTATAGCATATCATCAGGTCATATCAACTTCTTGACAGATTGTGAGTTCAAACTCACAGTTAATCAAATATGTATATATTCTCCAATTTACCCTTTGACTGCACAGGAGGAAGCAGGCTTAGATGTGTGGGCTAAAGAGGAGTTTATTAAAAGCGCAACATTTCAGCTTACCTCTCAGGTATGCTCCCCACTTCTTTTTATAGAGAAAGCCAATAGTATCTTATGCCCATGCATAGATTATGGAAACATAAACAACATCACACTACCTGATTTGCATCCCTCCTGGTGGATTCACTGATTGCTCGCTACGTGAAGAAGGGTAATTACTTCTTTTAAACTGGATTGCTTAAACGCGTTTAATCAGATCCATATCAGGAAGGCCAGGAGTTTTTGACCGCGCTCCAAAACTGAAAAGGAATTTTCAGCTTTGGGAAATGCCCTTTGGACTTAAAAATGCACCTGGTAATTTTCAACGTCATATAGATGCGGCCATAAGGGACCTGCTAGGTGTATGCGCGGTGGCCTACATGGATTATATTCTGGCGTTTTCCCCTCATCAAGAAAATTAATGCAATACATCTGAGGCAAGTGGTTAGCGTTTGAGTGAAGCTGACCTTACACTAAAGATTAGTAAGTGCGAGTTCTCAAGTACCAGGTCAACTTCCTGGGCAACGTTATGTTTGACCAATGCCACATGATAACTCCAGACAAGGAGAAAGAGAATTATGAGTGTCCCCCCCAACTTTGTTTAACGAATTATGGAGTTTTTTGTGACATGTACGTTCTTTAAGTAATTCACAACAAATTCTTCTGAAATGGTGGCGCCCTTATATAAGGCAAGTGGAGAAAAAGTGCTCCAGTGGTCCCCTGTTTTGAGGATGCTTTTCAAGCGGTAAAGTGCACCATGCTGTCTACGTCCATCTTTTGCCATGTAGATCCAGAAAAAGAGTTTATTCTGGTTACTAATGCTTCCAACTTCATCAATAGTGGCTGCCTTATTACAAGCAGGCGAAGATTTAATAGAGCATCTGGTGGGATATTTTTCTAGTAAAATATCCTTACCAGAGTTAAACTACGCCATTTATGACAAAGAGTTATTGGCAGTGGTTGAGGCGCTGACCTATTGGCATCATCATTTGCATGGATCATTCCTACCATTCTGCGTTTGTACAGAACACAGTGCATTGTTGTACTACCACACACCTCATGACCTGATCCCATGGCAAACCAGCTGGCATGAGACCCTGACCTAATTTGTGTTCTCTTATGAGTTTACAAAGGTCAAGAAATATGGTTTTGTGGATGCTTTGAGTCGAAACCCTGCGTTAGTTCTAGATTCTAATGAGGTAGAGGTACACAATACCCTCTTGATGATTCCTTCGGGTAATATTGTGTCCCAACATCCCTCTCCCATAGCACACGTGTCAGAGCTTGCTCCTCTGGAAAATGCATAGGAATATGGTATGTTCTGAAAGGTGGTCCTTTCACAGCCCTTGTCAGCAGAATAAACTATGGTCCTCACCAAAAACAAGTTAAATCAGCAGGATATTACAAGGGGTTGCCACGTTAAGGACAAAATGATGAGGTTTCAGGGACGCATATGGATTCCTGCTAAACCATTTCGCTTGGAAAGCATCTAGGACCATCATGATGGGATCGCCGTTGGGCACCCTGGGAAGGCGAAAATTTTGAAGCTGATTCACCACACTTATAATTGGAAGGGATTAGCTGCGAAGGATGCCAAGTATTGTAATTAGTGCCTGGTCAGCAACCAAATAAAGCCAAATCACCAGCCCCTCACGGGGTTGTTGGTACCAGTTCAAAAGTCTGAAGGGGCTTGGAATTCCTTATCAGTGGAACTAATCGTAGAGTGACCTGCATCTGAGAACTAAGATGCCATCATGGTAGTGGTGGATCGTTTTACAATTTTTGCCCACTTTATTCCCTGTAGACCCACAGTAACTCAGCGGAGATGTCTAGGAGCTTCATGTCTTATGTGTTCTCCCTTCATGGGGTGCCCCAGGAGATCATTAGTGATTGTGGTTCCCAGTTTACATCTGTATTTTGGGATGAGTTGCTTAAAACTCTTCGGATTCACCTCGGCCATTCTACTGCCTATCTACCCAATCAGATGGGCAGACTGAATGAGAGAATTAGTGCATGGAATAGTTCCTACGGTTTTACACTGCTGCGGACCATTCAGATTGGGCTTCCCATCTTCCAATGGCCCAATTTAGCTATAACAACGCCCAACATACATCCTTTGGTTGTTCCCCAGATTTTCCAACTATGGGTTTAACCCGCCTGTAACATGGAGCACAGTTGTGGATCCAAAGTAGAAGCTGTGGTGGACTTTCCTAAGACTATCAAGAATGTACACCAGGAGGTTACCACGAATTTGGATGCAGCTATACAAGATTATAAGGAGAACGCTGATGGTAAGAGATGGATATGTCCTGCATACAAGGAAGGGGATCTCGTGATGTATGATGCTAGAAATATCCTAATCAATAAAATATGCAAAAAACAGGAACAAAGATGATAGGGCCTTACCCCATTGTTAGAAAGGTGGGTTAGCTTTGTACTAGTTAGATCTTCCCTCATCATTCCAGATCTTTGCCGCCTTTCATGAAAATAAGCTGACGTTGTTTGAAGGATTTCCACAAGAGACTCCTTAGGCTTATCTTATCGATGTGGCGTCAGAGTGGTAAGTGGAGAAAATTGTAGCTTCCCACCATGTAATAAGAAGGCTTATGTACCTGGTATCCTAGAAGGTATTATATTCAGCTGAGAACAGTTGGGTACCAGTACATTATTGCGCCCATGTGCAAGACCTAATTGAGGTTTTCCACGAGCGTTTCCCTGAGGCAACAGGACCCAAGTCAAAGCAAAGTATCGGCGCAATGAATCTGGCCCCACTATAAGAACTTTTTTTGGTAGAAGCCCTTGGGTGGAGGTGGAGCCCCAAAAATGGAAGGGTAATGTTATGGTTGCATGATACAACAGAGAGTACAGAATGTAGGGAAAGGTCAGTTGAGAGGAGACCAAGCAGATAAAGTTGGCAGGCCTCCCTGACCTGAAGCATACTCTGGACCAACGCTGGATACAGGCAAGATATGCCCAAGTTTGTTCTTGGGGTACGCGTGAAGGTCAGCTCATTGTTACTTTGAGTACGTTAGAACATACCAGCTTTTGTTACTAATGATAACGGTTCATTATAGTTGCTTGAGGTTTGGAGTTTTGTAAACTGTTCAATATACTATATTGCCAAACCTGGAAGAATTCAGCTGCAATCAATAACTTGAGTTCTGACATACTCAAGCTACAGTAGCATGGCTGATGATAGTGTGCACTTATTGGTTTGTTTAGGCTTAGTACCACTCTTGCAGATTGATGATTTCCCCTAGTGTTTATTAATGTTTTCTCGATACCAACCTTCATTGTTGGTTGACTTTCCTAATAAAACCCCCGTTAGTTTTACATTTTTTTGTGGTCCATTGGGTGAACCTGTGCGCTGAACTACTTGAGGAGGTTTTCAATAACAGAGGATATTTTTATTTATCAAAATTAATGACAAATCTGATGCACAACTGGGACATCCAAGTCCCCTACAGATCGAGGCACCCAAGCACCCTGACACTGATCTGCACTTGTAAATGGACTCCTCTCTGGTGTCCAACCATGTTTTTTCATTCACTTTATATCTAGTTATATATCCTGCGTTGCACATCCTGTCCCTGGGTCCCCTGGGTCCACTGTGCTCTAGCACCTTACAAAGTTCATTGTTCCCAATCTTACTAGTGACTAGTTCCCTTGTGGTGTTGCTGTGAATCCCTCACCACCTTGGTGGAAACAAGAAAGCTACAGACACTTCTTGACTCAATGGAACATGTGAGCTGTGGAATAAATTGGATGCATGATGTACGCTACAGTTAAAAGAAGCTTCAATCTAAGCATCAATATAAAACAAACCTTTTCTAACTAGCAGAAAGTAGTGAAAAAAAGATATCTAACTTCAACCTAGGATTTTTAGATAAAAATAACTCCATTTATAACAATAAGCTAGAGCAACTTACTAGAGTATGCCTTCAGTATAACCTAATTTTTTTTAATAATGGGCTAATTTGATCAAACTTGGACATGCTTAAGTTAATTAGATATAAATAGATGGACTAACTGAACAATATGCATCAGGCCCTCTTTATCTCTCTATACAAACGCTCCTCACTGTTCCAACAATTGAACAACTGAATCAAATGCCTCGGCTGATGATCCCAAATCCCCAAAAATTTGCTCTGATAGCTTAGTCAAGTGACCTTGAGACCAAATTGCACTCTACTACCCCTGTTCTTTATCCTAACCCTTTTTCAAAGTGTTGGGATTTTATCCTTTTAAGGTTAAGCCTTATCCTAGAGTAAACCTCAACACTTCTCTTAAGGCCAAGTCTCAGGTATTAGGGTAAAAGCCTTAGAAATTTTTATAATACTTTACCAAAGGGTTAGATCCTCACAGGATGATGTCCTAAATGTTTTGGGATAAAATCATTCCTATTTGAATCTATCAGGTGCTTTGTAGCATCCTTGTTATATATCACACTACTTAGTATTAATTGTTCCTTCACTATTAATTGAATCTGATATCCCTCTTACTTTAATATCAGGATATCAACCTTTATATATTTATATTAAATTTCATTAGCCCTATAAAAGGGTCCCAATTATATAATAAAGATGATTGATTGCTTAAAATTTATAATCTTATACATATTTATTTATTTAGATGGAAAATACCCCAGTTGTAGAGTAGGGACTCAATGACCACTGCCTCCCAAGTTTGATTCTGGTACATAAACTTTAGATAGGGGAAGACTATGACTATGATAGTGTTGTGCATCTATGCCCCAGTCTGAGATAGCAAATAGCAAGGTGGTCCATGGAGTTCCTGGCCTACCAGAATGCCGCGCATAGAGATTTCTGGGTTTTATCCTCCTTTCTTATTAATTCAATTTCCCTTAATTGGTGCAGTATTATCCCCGTGTTGGCCCAAATTAAAATTTTCAATTTATAATATGAGAGCCACAGATTGTATTTGTGAACCATGAAGTAACTCAACTATGTCTACTTGACCCCGATGATATACTACAAGTCTAGACCATTTGCTGAGGATCCCAAATCCGGACACTTAATCTAATCTGATTTCCCTAATTGGATATGCCCAAATCAAGGCCAACCCATCATTTGAACCAATATATATGATATATAAGGAAATTGGATTGTTCCGAATCCCATCATATTATATTTTGACCTCCTCAACACTATCCAGATTTGAGACTTACATGCCACTTTTTGGAGTGTAAATCAAAACTCCAAGAAAAAGGCTACACCTGTTTTTAAGGCTCTAATTAAGAATCAAATTGTGATAACCCCTTGTTAGAATTTAAGAGTTTTGTTGATTGTTCTGACTGATAGCCACTAAATTATAACTTAACAGGTTTGATGTTGTGCAGACAATCTGAGTTGTCAGATAATAATATATATTTGATTGACAATAATATGAAGACTTTTATCCATAGTTGAATAGATCGCTAGTGTTGGGTCCAACGCTTGACCAATATTCCTCCTAGAAGAAATTATGATGTCCTCAATAGGTATTTGTTCCCTTATACCTCTAACTTGATTCACACTCAGATCCTCATTTACGGCTTCTCTCTGGTGACACACAGTCAGCAGTAATCCCCATCTTAGCTCAGCTTCTCCTCTCTGGATCCACGCTCAAGTCATTATTCTTTATCTTAAAGAGTCATCAATTAAAGCACGCAGCAATAATTTCCTAGAAGATGAATAGAACTATAATTGGATTTTGGTAAAGTATATTTTGTATTATACTAATTATTGGTAGAATGTGTTTTCTCTTTATCAAGTCAAAAATTATGGTTTTTATTAAGTGATTTCTTAGGGGAATTTATAATGGGAATTCGGCGCCCAACCCTCAGTTGGCACCTCATCAATGAAATGGCAGCCGTTGCCATTGAATTACACATTGTTGTCTCAGCAGCGATGGTCTTCCCCATCCTTGCTAGGATACTGTTGTCAGACATCCTCAATACCTAAAATGGTAAGAGTCAGAAAATGTATCCCTAATGTCTTCCTCTCAGTCCCAGTGAACCAACCATATTTGGCAAGTCACCTGCTTTTGTAATGGGACTTGTTACCCATTAAACAGGTCACGAACCACTGATCAATTTACTAGTTGCTGGTGGCATTACTCACCTATGCAACTTGATCCTTAAATTCCCAATTGGTAGGTGATAAAATCTAACTGATATAAATTTGGTACACCTGATAGTTAATCATTGATCAACTATCAGATGCCCCCATTTCGTTGGAAACTCTTCCCAACGAGAGCTTAAGCATTCACACATATTGATCCCTGATGGATCCAAACCAGGCGAATTACCTAAAATCCCCCAAACATTTTTAACCCAAAATCAGGGCTAACTGATATCCAATTAGTATCACTATTGAGAATTATCCCCTATTGACCCCTGGTAATCTAGTCTGCTAGGAATGCGGGCAAAAAACCCCAAAATATCCCCCTCTTGCCTATATTTTCAGTGAAAAAATGGATCAGAACAGGAGAATACCGCTTTGGACACTAGGTCAAATACTTCTTTAGTTCAAGCGGAGTATGGTTGATCATTAGTCAATGCTGATCAGGATGACCTTTGGCATGCAGCTCTTTTCCTCTTCCTCCTCACTACCACCTACTCAGAGTGCTGTTCCCACAACCTTTTGCCATGCTGGGCTGATTATTTTACTCATGATGATACAAATCCTGGGTCATGGGTTTCCCCCCATCAGGGCATATGACCTGCTGACATATTCAGAATTCTTGGTCCGGCATCCTCAATTTTTCTGATTCTTTTCTTCATCTTTAAAAGAAGATTCTTGCCATCAATGTCTTTTGTGGAGCAATTAAGAATGCTCAGTTATATTTGCTCTAGTTATATTATCATAATAACTTCATGGCTCATATCATTCTTAATTCTTCTCTGGAGAGCTTATCTCATTAATTTCAAGATTAATTTCTTTAAGCTTAGAGCTTATTTTATTTCTGAATGTATAATGTCAACTATCATATAAGTCTGACATCCACCTCTCTTCCAACTCATATGTCAAATTCAGAGTCTTGATGCCAACAACTGCTTGATAAAATGTCTGATAAAGACCTTCAGCTCTTCCAGCTTTGAGTCAATCTGCGCACTGGAACCTCTTCTATGGTCCTCCCAGGACTCATAATCCCAGTCAAGTACCCATGGCCAGTCCTTCAATGGAATTACCGAAAATGATATCCAACCCCAATGAAACCAGATTAGTAATTGTCTCAAATGACTTGTGACCAATCCTTACCTTTTTGTAAATTCCTGTGTTAGACTTCAAAACTCTCCTTATTTTAGCCACATTTTCAGATTCTCCTTACATAATCATTGAACCTCCTAAAGCAATGTCCTCTGCTCTTTATCAATCATTCCTTGCCAGATCAGACTTGCTTCCAGAATTCCTTTTCCAGCTCATCCAGTATTACAAGCCAGCTGTTTTGTCAAACAAACTAGCCATCAGAAACAGCAAACATTTTGAAATCCCCTATGCAGAATTGAGGGCCCAGTAACTGAGGCTCTGTCCATAGCTCTGAACCCCTTCGATATCAAAAACATCCTAGATTGAGACATTGCAGCCTATGCTCTTTGCTTTGCTAGTCAAGTTCTTTGAAGTTAGGCCACAAATCTTCCTGCCTTTCCTGGCTTTCTCCGCTCATTCTTCTTTCACTTCCAAGAAGCTTGTAGTCATTGTCTTCAGGATGCCATTCAATTTCCTGCATGAATATCTCATTTCTAGCGCATCCCATAAGTATCTTCATCTATTAGCTTTAATAGGGGCATTATTTGGCAACCCCAGCCTAGTATCCCTTACATGATGCTGGACCATATGTACAATGTTCTTGACGAAGCTCATTGGCAAGCGTTGAAGACCAAACTGCTGCTCCAGTGCCATATTGGGATTACTCAATGTTAATCACTGACTGTCTCTTCTTGTTATGTTGCTTCCCTCCCCATTCTGGAGTATCACGTTTGGCATGTTATGACATTTAAATCTCTCTTCCCCAAGTTGTTTTCATGCAGGGATCTGCCTCTGATCAATGAACTGGTTTCAAGTAGGTCTAGATCTCGCTAGCATCCAATCTCACATAGATTTTTGATGGTTTGTTTACTCCTACTGTGATCCATCCTCCCTCTCCTCAAGAGGCGACATAGGCGGAATCATCCCTGAGCTGAGAATAACCAATGAAAAAAATAAAACGATTAAAAACATCTTTTTTAAAGCTATTTTTAGCATTAGGTGGTACCAACCTAAAGGGGGATACACTGATCTTTTTTTATGCTTTTTTTACGCTATATTTTTATCAATCTTTTATTTTTCTTTCTTCCTTTTTATATGGGACTTGACATTCTCTCAGTTCTACGGTCCATCTTTTCTATTTTATTTCCTAAACTGGTTCCTAGATATACTTAGACCTACCAGTTTTTTATGATTAAGAGGTCTTATTTTTTAAAATCTTAACCATTTAGTTTTTTGACTTGCGGTCCTTTTTTCTGACTTTAACCATATCATCAGGACATAACCAACTTAATGGTTCAGCTGTCTTTTGGGAACTCTTTTTATCATAATTTTTTTTATTGATCCACTGCTTTAAATACTTAGTATGGACTTAATTACTATTCTTCATTCCAAATGGTTCTTAATGGAATAGGCATCCTTTGCCATCTTGGCAATAATCTTAAACTGACCTGACCACAATGAATATATTTTGTTTCTTCTCCAAAAAACTATGCATATATCAATAGGCAACTCTTTCACCTATTTGGTATTCTGATAAGGCTGTTTGGTTCTTATAATCAATTGTTTTTGCCTAAATTCTTTTCTTTGAAAGTCATATCAAATACTTTCAACTTGCTTTTTGATCAGGATTTTCATCAATTTGTTCAGGTATTGCTCCAGCACTCAATCCAAAGTTAGTTCCACCACCAAATATTAAATTTGTGGCAATGTGGCCTTCCTTCCATATAGCAACTAAAACGGCATTTTTCCCATCGCCATATGATGACTTATGTTGTAGATGAATGTTACTTAAATAAGGTATGTTCCCCACGTGGAAGTTCTCACTGCGATCAGCTTACTCAGCATCACAGCAGCATCTCATTGACCCGTTCTACCAGTATGTTTACTCCAGCTGGTAAGGTACAGACATGACTCTTTGGATACTCATTATTTCATCTAATCTCAGGATCGCATGAGACATAAATTGTCCCATTGTTGCTCAGCAGGACCTGTGGGCATCCATGTTGGTATAATACTTGATCTAGGAGGAACTTCACAGTACTGGTAGCGTCTACTTAAACCATAGCCTTCATCTCAACCCATCTTTCCAGATGATTAATTGCAACTATTATGCACTTGACTCCCCCTGAGCTCAATGTCAGTGGTCCCATCACATTGATGGACACTATATGCCAGGGGAATCAAGGGCAGACCAGTCAGTATCCAGTCATGTTCATGTGCGGTTTGTGCTACTGGCACTCCACACAACGTGCCAGATAATCCGCTACATCATAGTTGATGGACTCCCAGTAATAATAAAGCGAATATGATCAATAGTTTTCCATAAAATTCCATGCCTGACAACCTTATAAGCAGCTTGAATGATAGCCACTCTTATGACAGGTTTAGAAATAATAATTGTTTTCATCAATAATCTTGAAAAATTGTCCAATTTTGATCTCAGTGTTTTCCATTGCTTTTCAAAGCACACCTTGGATTCCTTGGGGCTTGTTCTTGATTTAACCATCAACCATTCTCTGAAGTAGATCATCCACTTGCTGGTTGTGGGATCCGCCAATGGATGCCACAAATAATTTAATTAAAGTGGGATAATTTACTTTATAATAAAAGTATAAATTACGCTTGATAAAGATTTTTATGTTTCTATTGTTTTTTATTATTTAGGCAGGGCAAAACCAGGAAAGGTCCCTCTGTCAATACTAGCTTTTCCTATTTAAACTAGTTTAAATTTTGAGACCAGGGGTATTTGAGGCAAAAGAATGCAAAGCTCAGTTATCTAAATTAGGAAATATAGGCTTTTGGCCTATCAGATCGAAGATAAAAAAATTTTTGGAGGCAAAACTGACCAGTGCGGTAACAATTTGATGAATTGTATCCAATCACCAGCGAGTAAAATCTTTTCACCTTGGCAGTGGTCAGACTTGGATGGTAACGATTGGGTAATTTGGTTGTGGTTGGACTCAGATGGTAATGATTGGCTAATTTTTACCCTATCATCTTTGAGTAAAATCTTTGCACCTCAGTGGTGGTTAGACTTGGATGATGATAATTGGTTAACTCGCACCCAATCATTGATGGGCGAATTCTTCTTTCCTTGCAGAGGTTCCAAGCCATGCAATATTATACTTCTCAAATTTGACTGAGGAGTCGGAGTATTCCTATTATTAATTATTACCTTTTTAAGCTGATTCTTATGATAAATTGTATTTTTCCAGTTGTTAGGATTCCTCCGAGAATCCACTAAGGTCTTTTTGCTGCGGGTACTCATATCGTTGATATCCACAATATTATCTAAAAATTGGGCAGGTGATGGGCCAATCATAGTGGCAGATTTGAGAGCACTTATACCTCCAACATTCTTTTTCTTAGATTGGAAAGGATAATGTCTGACACTGGTATACCACTTGGACCATTGGTAATCGCAATAAGCCATCTGCATTCTGATGAGAAGCTCCAGCTTAGTGGACTATCTCATAATTGTAAGCCTGTAGCTTTAGTGCCCATTGGGACAATCATCCTTCTGGATCTCATAACTGTGTAGCCAATGCAACAAGGAGTGGTCCTTCACCACTTTGAAGTGCGTTCCATGGATATACACCCAAAACTGTTCACAGGCGTAAATGACCACAAGGCAATCATGCTCAGTCACGATATATTTCCTCTCTGCGGTTGATAATGTCCAGTTCACAAATGCCACCGGATGTTTGTCCCCAAGTTCATTTTCTTGGTTCAATATGGCGCTGATCACCATTAACAAAGCATCAGTTTGTATTATAAATTGTTGATCAAAATTTGATACTAAAGTCGGAGAATCTATTAAGTACTGGCGTAATTCATCAAAGGAACTCTGGGCCTTTTCATTCTATATGAATCCTTTTTTAAATACTTTAGTAAATGGAAGAGGGGCTTAGCGATTCTTGAAAAGTCCTGAATCAATCTTCCTCTAGAATCTGACCATTACAAGAATCACTTACATATCTTGGACACTCTTTGGTACAACCATTCACTCTATGGCTTCGAAATTCTGGGCTTGCAGCTGCAATCCACTAGAGCTATTATGAATCCCAGATATTCTATCTCTTTCTTGAAGAAGTGACACTTCCTTGGCTTAATCTTTAAGTTGGCTGTGGATAGTCGCTTAACACTTCCTCCAAGTGGTACAAATGGTCAGTAAATGTCCTACTGAACACAAATATATTACCAAGTACACCTGGATGAATGACAACTTCAGGTCATTTAGTATGGCGTCTATGGCCCTGTGGAACATTTTAATCGTCTTGTATAGACCCTAGGGCATCCTCATTGGTTGATAAAGCCCCTGCGCATTGACAATTGTGCATTTCTCTTGGTCTTCTCTTAGCAAATAATTCTCCAATATCCTGATATTAGATCCACTGCTGGGAAATACTTCACTTCTCCCAACTAATCTAGCACCATCAATTCTTGATAGTGGGCTCAAATCCTTCTTTGTAACCTTGTTCAGCTTCCAAGGATTAATCACCACCTAATTAGAGCCATCCTTCTTCTTCATAATAAGGATAGGGCTCACCCAGGGACTCGATAACAGAACTAGAAGCCTATGCTTTGCTAGTTTTCTGATTTCTTCCTCTAATACTGCTTCCGCTTCCTTTTACATTAGTTTTTGTCTCATTCTTATTGAAAATTTTCCCTGATATTGATCTTGTGGATTAAAACTCTTGCACATCCCAAATCAGGGTTGTCCTGGGTGAATACTACCCAATACCTGTCAAATAGATCAAGACCCTCCTCTTGCTGTCTGTCTGTCAGATCGCAAGTTGCTCTCAATTGACCAATAAATTAATGTTCTCAGAAACCCATGCCAGCAATATTATATCATTTTAGTCCAAAAACATGGATCATAAAATCAATTTTTTAAATTTTATATATTTTTTGTAATTTATTTCTCAATGGGACTTTTAAACTACAATTAGGTTCAGAGATTCTTTTTTTACCCTTCATCCAAACTGGTTCTTGGGTTTACTCTGACCTACCAATTTTCATGGTTCAAAATCTTATTCTCTTAAGATTTAACCATATAATTTGGTTCAGTTGTCCTCTTTTATGATTTGACCAAAATCTTAGGACATGGCCATTTTAATGGTTCAGAGATCCTCTGGGAACATTGCAATTATTTTCTTTTAAAGCCAACAATTTCAATTTTATATTATTGAACTTCTTCACTATACAACCAACAGCGCTGTTTCTTCGTGTATAGGCAACACTTGCCAACTTTGGCAATACTCATAAATGTTTCCGTTTGAATGCTCTTACCGTTTCTCTCATAAAAACAATTTATTGCATTTGTTGCCATCCAAGACGTTTGAAGGAATTCCTTTGGTGGACTTGGAAACGATCCCTTAATCACACAGATAGATCTATCTTGTTTAGCTTCATCCAATTTCGTCTTTATTTGATGATCCTCATCTCATAAATTTCTGCCTTATTAATTGAATATTATTGGTTTAAACGATTCTCTCCACTATATTTGATCAATTGTTTCCTGTTTTGGCCTCAAACTCTTCATTAATAATGTAGTCCAATAACTGAATTGATTAAATTTCCATATCCTCATCCAATGTCTCATCTAGTGTCTCATCTAAACACTTCGCTCCTTGGGACTATTTTAAGTGGACCCAATTTCAAGCTGAGTTGGCCCTGCTGAGATTCTTCAACTTGATTAGATTTCTGGTGGAACAGGTTTTCTTGCAGCACTAGACAGTTTTATATCTAGGCTGCAGGTCCTTTTCCCAAAACTTGAGTATCTTCTTTGGCATCATTTGCCATATAGGAGTCACATTCACATTTTCAATTCTTTAATTCTTCAACTTGCTTCACTAGTTGCTCAATGTTTGAGCTGCGTGAACGCAATTGAACGTGATCCACTTCGTGTTCCATTTTATAAAATAAAATTTCTTGGACTAATTTTTAGTTTTTCTTCTAAAATAGTTTTACTGTAAGGAGAGTATCTATAACTCTCCTGTTCCCAGCGTGGTATTGCTTGGTGCACAGGGCCAACGCCAGGGAACTAGACATTAGTACAAAAATTACAAAAGCCCAGAAGAGGGTGCTGGAGCAATAACTTAAGTACAAATATGCAATCATAATATAAAATAATCAACTAAAAGCGACGCAGTTCACAAAAGAAGAAGGGGTGAACGCACCAGGTTGGAAGGAACCTGGGCGACCCAATGGTGCACAAGGGAATAAACTATTCATATTCCAAAATAGAATTGTTAACATAGTTCGAGATCTCCTCAAAGGGGTCCATGCACAGGATCATCAAAAAAACTTAAAAAATGGGAAAATGGGGAAGTTTATTTAGAAAGTTGCCCAACAAGGAATGTTGGTCACAGAAAACAGATATAAACTTTGTCGGGGAGATTTGGGGCTTGCTGAAGTGGGCCCAAGCACCAATTCACCAATAGGCAAACACTACCATCCAAAAAGGTAAAATACACCAAAACCAACTTCACTTAAGTAATTGATTGAAGTTGGATCTCACCCAAATGCATCGTTTTGTAAATGTGATGGTTTTAAAAGCCCAGTTCCTCAATCAACTGAATAGTGCTGTCATGGTTAATCAAATAAACTGTTTGTTTTAACGCCTGGGCCAATGAAAGGGGCTGAGCGTTCTGCACTTCACTAATACCAAACTGGGAATATTTGGCTTGTACCCAGCGTTGGTATAGTGTGTGCCTGAGGTCAGGGAGGGCCTGAAGCTTCACCTTCTGGGCCTTCTGTCGCCCAGCCTTATCCTTAGGGTTGGTCCCCAAAATCATGTCATTTAACCATGACATTACCCTCTCCCACGATGGGGCTCAACCCCCTCCAGGGGCTTTCACAAGAGAAAAATTCTTGTGGGCTGCGGCTAACTTCATGGTGGCAACAGTCGGTCTGGGTTAAGATTCAGCAGCCCTGGGGAAACGCTTGTGGAAGGCTTCAATTAGATCTTGGGTATGCACACAGTCACTGCTGGAACCCAGCTGTACTTGGCAGTGTCAAAACCCTTCCAAGTTATCAGGTACTCAAGTCTTCTTTTAACATGGCGGGATTGCTACTATTTCTTCCACTTCCCACTCTGGATTCCCATCCACGAGACAGGCCTCAGGAGTTTCTGGTGAGGGGCCCTCAAACAACGTCATTTTTTTCTCATGGAAGCTTGAGAAGATCTGAAATGAAGAGGAAAATCTAGTTGGTATGGGGCATGGCCCACCTATCTAACAACGCGGTAAGGGCCAATCCTCTTTGGTCCCAATATCTTGCATGGCTGATTGATAGGGATGTTACAAGTATCAAGCATCACGAGATTCCAGTCCTTATATGCTGAACCCACTTGGCGCTTACCATCAGTATTCTCCTTATAAACTTGCATTGCATCCTCCAAATTTGTGGATTTCCTCTGGTGGAGCTTCTTGATAGTCTTGGAAAAGTCCACCAGCGCTTCAACTTTGGATCCACAGCTGGGCTTCATGTTAAAGGCGGGGGTAAAGCCATGGTTGGCGATAAAAGGGGAACAAATAGATGAATGCAAAGTGTCGTTGTAACTAATTTGGGCCATAGGAAGGTTAGAAACTTAATCTAAATGATATGCGGCGGTGTAACACTGCAGAAACTGTTCTAAGCACTGGTTCACTCGTTCAGTCTGCCCATCTGAATGGGGGTGATAATCAGTTGAACGGCAGGGGTGAATCTGAAGAGTCTTACAAAACTCTTCCTAAAAGATGGAGGTAAACTGGGGTCTTCAATCACTAATTATTTCTTGGTGAACCCCTTGGAGCGCAAACACATGGGTGATGAAGAGCCTAGCCATCTCAGCCGCGGTTATTGTTGTTCTGCAAGGAATAAATTGGGCGAACTTCATAAAACGGTCCACCACTACCATGATGGCATCATAACCATCAGAAACAGGTAATTCATAATAAAATCCACTGATAGGGAAGTCCAGGGCCCTTCAGCCTTTTGGACTGGTACCAACAACCCCGCTAAAGGTTGCTGATTGGGTTTCATCTGATTGCAGATCAGTAACTCTTTACAATACCGCTCCACCTTAGCAGGCAAGCCCTTCCAATTCTACATGCATCATATTAACTCCAACATCTTTGCTTTACCAGGATGACCAACGAAGAGTCCATCATGATGATCCTGGATGATTTCCAGGTGCAGTGGTCCAGTAGGAACCCATAGGCGCCCCTAAAACCACACCATCTCATCCTTCACGTGATAGCCCCTGGATAGATCCTCTTGGTTCAAAGAGCTCTTTGCAATTACCATAGTATATTCGGCATATAGTGGCTGAGAAAGGATTACCTTTCTGAACATACTATACTCCTCCGCATTTTCAAGAGGTGCAAGCGCTGGCCTGTTGGCCGGGGGAGAGGGAAGTTGAGACACAATTTTATCTGGTGGAATCATCACCTGTGTGTTATGAACTTCTACCTCCTTTGGATCAGGAGCTAAAGAAGGGTTGCGGCTTAAAGCATCCGCCAAACCATTATCCTTGCCCTTGGTGAATTTGTAAGAAAAGGCAAATTGGGCAAGGGTCTCATGCCAATGGGTCTGTCGAGGAGTTAAGACATGAGGGACGCGGTAGTACAACAAGGCACGGTGATCTGTATGTACACAGTATGGCTGGGTGGAGCCATGCAAGCGGTGACGCCAATAAATCAGCGCCTCCACCACTGCTAGTAACTCCTTGTCATAAACGGCGTAATTCAACTCTGGCAATGACATTTTCCTAAAAATATCCTACATAATGCTTTATCCCATCTTCGCCTAATTGTAACAAGGCGGCCACTATGGCGAAGTTGGAGGCATCAGAAGACACAATCATCTCCTTTGAAGGGTCGACATGGCAAAGAACAGACGTGGACAAAAGGGTGCACTTCGCTGCTTGGAAAGCATCCTCCAAAATGGAGGACCACTGAAGCACCTTAGCACCGCTACCCTTATAAAAGGGTGCTGCCACCTCAGAAAGATTGGGTGTGAACTTCTTGAGGAACGTACACATCCCCAAAAAGCTCCTCAATACCTTGACTGAGGTGGGGGTGGCCACTCATGAATAGCCTTCTCCTTGTCTGGAGTTATCATGTGCCTCTGGTCAAACACGACGTTGCCCAGAAAAGTGACCTAATACTTGAAAAATTCGCACTTGTTGATCTTCAGCGTAAGGATGGCTGCCTTTAACCTCTCCACCACTTTCTGAAGATGTACTGCATGGGACTCATGATCAGGGGAAAAGACCAGGATATCATTCATGTAGGACACCGCGCATACCCCTAACAAGTCTCCCAAAGCTGCATCAATGCGGCGTTGAAAGATAGCAGGGGCATTATTAAGCCCAAAAGGCATGACCCGAAACTGTATAATCCCTTTTCTGGTACGGAATGTGGTTAGCCACTCTTGTCCCTTTTAAATATGAATCTGATTGAATGCATTGAGACAATCCAGCTTGGAAATGACCTTACCCTTCTACACATATCGCGCAATCTGAGAATTTAAAGGAATGGGATGAAGGTCTGGTACTGTAACGTTGTTGAGGTTCCCATAGTCTATGCATGGGCGTAGAGTACCTCCAGTTTTCTCAACAAAGAGAAGTGGGGAGCAAACAGGGGAGGTACGCTGAAAAATCGCGCCTTTGGCTAACTGTTCCTTCACTCATACATCTAACGCATCTCCCTTCGGATGGTCAAGGGTAAATTAAAGAAAAAATACGCACCAGATCCACAGTGAGTTTGAAGTCAAAGTCATACTCAGAATAAACATGTAGTGCGTCAGCTGAAGCTGCATCAAAGGAAGATTCCAAACCCTCCAAATAAATGGTAAAGGAACCACCACAGTGGGCTTCAGCATAGAGGCAAGGCTAAGGGTGTGAAGGTGGGGCCAGTGGGGCAAGTCACCCTGAGCGTCAGCCTCAGACAAAGGAACAACTAGTGTGCGAACATTCTTTAAAGTTAGAATAGGGTATTCTCTTTCAAGTTGGTTCTAACGTCAGAGTTACGCCACCACTCCACACCCAAAATGATAGGGTACAAGAGGTTTTTAATAGCTTGGAAATGATCGGACATGTGGTATATGCCAACCTGATAGTCCACTGTCCCAACGACCTTTAGAGTGGAAATACCTTGGGACGCTCCTCCCTTAACCATACCACTGGCAAGTAACTCTTCCAAATGTAGTCGGCTAGGATCTGGTCCATAAAGTTTTCAGTGGTGCCAGTATCTACCAGAATAGTGGTGCTGAATTTCCTTAAAGGGGAGGACAGGATAGCAGTAAAAAGTACCCCGAATGGTCTTTATTTAATGCAGAAAACGCAAACACTTCACCAGAAAATTCTTCCTCTGGCTCTAGCACACCATCAGGGTATGTTTTGGAATTATAGAAGGGGGAGGGATAGTTGGCTACTCTTACTACTGAGGCCACATATCCCACCATGCCTTCTGCAGGGGCATATACTTAATCATATTTAAAACGAAGCTCTTCTCCACTTCCTGAGTGCCATGGATCATGGTATGGTCAACCAAGGGTTCTTGGGGTTATTTGATATACTGGAATAGGGTTCTCATCCAGGCCATAAAAGCTAAGAAATGGCTCAGAGGCTTATATAATATTATCATCATAAAACACGTTTTTAGAATGTGAATGACTCTATTCCCCTAACTGCGATGGAATGCCTGACATGATCCAAGGCCAACACCCCAGGCCCATCTGCGCCAAATCCGCCAGCATCATCTGAACGTGCTGCCAAAGTAAAACCCATTTGTATAAATCGAAAGTATAAATTTCGATGGAAAGTCAGGGAATCACGACTTTTGGACCCAGAAGCATCCATATCCACCAGGTATGAGCATGAAAGGTGTATACTTTCCAGCTGGAGGCATTAAAATAACGACGAGATGCTCCAACCTTTGGGAAAAAGGGGGAAACAGCGGTGCAGATAACCGCAGCTGAGGGCCGCAGCTTGCGCCCACCATTCACACTTTTGTAAAATTCCCACACAGAAAAAGTTCATGAACATATAATAAAATGGTTGGCCAACCAATGTAAGGAGAGTGTCTATAACTCCTGTTCCCAGCGTGGTATTGCTTGGTGCACAGGGCCAACGTAAGGGAACTAGCCATTTTTACCAAAGCTACTAGAGCCCCGCAGAGGGTGCTGGAGCAATAATAACCAAGGCAAAGAAGTGCGATAAATAACCAACCACAAGTGACGTGGTGCACAAGGTAAAAAGGGGTAGACAAACCAGGTTAGAGGGTATCTGGGCGAACCAACGGTGCACTAGGGGATGATCTCATCATATTTAAAATGGAATGGTAAAGTAGTGCAAGACCTCCTCAAAGGGGTCTGCGCACAGGATTGTCCAAGAAAAATTTAGTAAAAATGGGAAAATGGGGAAATTTATTGTGAAAAGTCGACCAACAAGGAATGTTGGTCTCAGAAAACAGATTTAAACTTTGTCGGGGAAATTTGGGGCTTGCTGAAGTGGGCCCAAGTACCAATCCATCAATGGGCAAACACTACCACCCAAATTGGTAAATTAACCAAAACTGACTTCACTCGAGTAATTGATTGAAGTTGGATCTCACCCAAATGCATCGTTTTGTAAATGGAATGGGTTTAAAAACCCAATTCCTCAATCAACTTAATAGTGCTGTCATATTTAATCGAATAAACTATTTGTTTTAACGCCTGGGCCAATGAAAGGGGCTGGGCGTTCTTCACTTCACTAATACCAACCTGGACATATTTGGCTTGTACCCAGCGTTGGTCTAGTGTGTGCCTGAGGTCAGAGAGGGCCTGAGCATCACCTTCTGGGCCTACTGTCGCCCAGCCTTATCCTTAGGGTTGGTTATCACCATCATGTCATTTAACCATGACAGTTGCTTCTCATATTAACTCATTGCCAAAATTGGAAACATCTTCTACTCATTTCTCAATCTTGGTAACTCTATTCCAAGGCAACAAATTCTCAATGATCTGCAAAATTTAAGACATTCTTGTTGACGGTTGCCAACTCCATCCAGAGTTTTCTTTTTTCATCCTTGTATGTTATTGTGTCGTAGTATATCCTACTCAACTACAACACCTGTAGAGAGTACCAATTGTTAAAGTTTAAGAGTTTTGTTTATTGTTCTGACTGATAACCACTAAATTATAACTGAACAGGTTTGATGTTGTGCAATCCTTCTGAGTTGTCTGATAATAATATATATTTGATTGACAGTAGTATGACGACAATTATCCATAGTTGAATAGATCACTAGTGTTGGGTCCAACGCTTGACCAGTATTCCTCCTCAAAACACTTAAGATGTCCTCATTAGGGATTCGTTCCCTTATACTGTCTAACTTAATCCAAACTAAGATACTCATTTATGGCTTCTCTCTTTGGTGACATACAGTCATCAGCAATCCCCATCTTTGCTCAGCTTCTATTCTCTGGATCCAGCTCAAATCCTTACTCTTTAATTTTATTTAGGGAAGGCTGACCAGGTGACAAACACTTCTGATAAGCAAGCTAATGTAACAAAACGAACTTCAGCGAGAGGAGGGCACCCCAGAGAAGCAGACGCTGTCTCCTGATGCCAGAGGGAACGCCAAGAGAAGAAAGGGGGGTTACGTATGTAGGGGTTTTCGCCACTATTGAGCAGTATGTAGGAAGGGGTCTGAAATGAAGAACCAAATCAGGAACCAGGATGAGACCATCTGGCGGCGATGGGGTGGGAGGTACCCAAACAACCATGCTTGAAAGTGGTCCACAAGGTGCGACTGAAACTGGCGCAGAGCTTCCTGGACGGTGGTGGTGGATCCTGAGATAAAATCCAGGACAACTGTGTGGATAGTCCACATAGTGATTGCAACCACTAAGTCATGGAGGGAAAGTGGTATAGGGAAACCATGGACAGAGAAAATATGTCCTTAGACAGGGTAAAGGGCTGTGCCTGATCCTGGTGAAATATACGCTGTACTATCGCCATATCGCTTTTGGGGGAGGGCACTCTTCCAGGAGGTGACCAACGATCCATACTGGACACACACGATGAAAGATGAGTGCAAAGCGTTAGAGCGCTCAGCAGTATGTTATACCCTTCTCAAGCAGCGCCACACATGGGAACGAATATGCAGCTAAAGAAGAGGGTGGTGGGCGTACTTCCATATGGCTCTCTGGGTATCAAGGGAGTAGGGGATGTCCAACATGTCCAGGTAGTACACCCTGGCTATGGTAAGGGACCTCATGGGTATTACTCCGTTCAGAATGGGTAGTCTTTGTACTTCCTGGGTAAACCAAGGAGTAGGGCGCCTCCTCTGGGAGGTTTGCCCACAGATGCGAATCTACACTCAGCGCTCTGCTTGGAGAGGAGGATCCTTTTGAAGTGGGGTGTCGTCCCATGTGGGCCCGCAGCAGAAGGATGTGAGGCGAGATATTTTAACAGAGAGTGGGGGTTGGTAGGTTTGCTGAGGCCCAGGGTGCGGGAGAAGTTGGAGTGGGCCGCAGAGGACCAGTGCTGGGCTGAGATAGTAGGGTGGGTGACAGCAGCGATCCAGATGCCAATGATTTTGGCAGCATGGGCCTTAAAGTAGAGCAGGCTTATACCACCACTATGGCGAGGGCCAAACATGACGTCCGAGAACTGGCAGTGGGCAGCCTAACCAAAGCCACCCTTGCAGAATGGCGTATAATTACTTGAAGAAACAAGGGAAGAAGCGATGGCGTGAGCCCCAAACCAAATTTAGAAAGGATCATAGAGTTTGCTAGCACTACACTGCCTGTAAGGGAGGTCTGGCGGGCTTTGAGGGAAGCTATGAGTTTTGTAACGTTGTCTAGGATATGGTTTTCCATCACCATTGAGGCATACCCTCCCGCCTCTAACCACACCCCCAGATGGCGGACAGGGCCAACGGTGGGGCTTGGAACAAAGGCGAGCACATGCGGGCCGGCGTGGGGTGGGCAGGGCAAGCGATTTAGTAAGCAAGTTGATGAAGCAGGAAGAAAATGGGGCGTTGGGGCCCAGCGGGCTTGATACTGACCAAGGAGAACAATTTCGTTTTGGAAGCATTAAGTGCAGCATTACTTACCCTGTAGTAAACCTGGATAGTAGCTTCAAGCGCTCATGAATTATAATTGTTAAACACCTTAACCACACAATCATCAGCAAATGCCAACATATTGACTGGTGTTTGGTCTTGAACATGGACACCAGTAAGGCGGGCATTCACATTTCAAAGAATTGGGTCAAAGTTGAAGTCATACAAAAGTGTGCTAAGAGGGTCCCCTTGGCGCATGCCCCTTTGAGGGCAGACTACATCCGTAAGGAAGCCAGGGCCACGCACAGCCATTGTGGCGGATTCCATGAGCAACATCACCCAATTGATGAAGCGAAAGGGGAGGTGGAACTTGTGGAGGCAGGCTCAGAGGTAATCCCAATTGACTCTATCATAGGCCTTCTGCTGGTATAAAAAACAAGTGCCCCTGAAGCCGTGGATTGACAGAAATTGGCTACGGTGTGAATGTTGTCCCAAATTGACCTTTTTGGAATGAAACCAAATTTTTCAGGGGAAATGATAGCAGAGGCAATTAACACTAGGCGGTTTGCCATAATTTTAGTAAAAAAATTTGTGTCTGTGTTAGTGAGTGAAATGGGGCGCCAGTTGGCCAAGTCCAGCTTATCCCCTTTCTTGTACAAAGTTATCGTGAAGGCCTCTTGCCCTTCAGGAAGGAGGCGCGTTTACATAAGACATTGTTTCATAGAGGCCATAAGCAAGGAGGAAAATGTTTGAAATACTTCTTATAGAACTCATAAAGGATGCCGTCTGGCCTTGGGCATTTTCTACATAATGCACTGCGTATGGCATGCCAGAGTTCATCCCAAGTAATCAAATTCATCAAGTCCTGAAAGTGGGAAATGGAGCATATATGTGCACTTTCAAGAATATTGTCCACTTCGGCAGGTGGAACTGGATCAGATTGATATAATTTGGAGTAATAGTTAAAGTTTAGATCGCCACTTCAGCTGGCGTATCTGCAATGGAGTGGTCTGGCCTTCACACCTTAGTTCAGGCCAAGCTCTGGCGTGGTGCAAAAAATTTTTTAAAAAGTAAGTGGAAAACTTTTTGCCTGCTGTAATATGCTTTTCTTTATACTGAACACAAACCTGATGCTTGTGTTGTCTTACCAGTGCCTTGAGGCGAGCGGACACTTTCACCCACTTGCAACCCCAAGCTGGGCTGTAGCCTGCAGTGGGGACGTTAGACTCTAGGTGGTCCACTTATGCTAGCATGCGCAAAATGACTGCTGAGGCAGCCCGTGAGTGATGTGAGAAGAGGTGGCAAGCCTGGCAGATTGTGTTCACTTTAGAGGTTTACTAGGTGGAGATTGGGTCTGCACATAACGGTGCATAAACTCCGGAGCTGAGGTCATGGTTTCCACCCATGAGGAAAACCTTGGAGACTTGATCTTGGTGGGGAGGAGTTTGCACCACTTTGGCGCCTGGGCCACTGGATTGGACAAACAGAAAGAAACCAATACCATTCTTTGGTCGGATAAATCAAATTTTCTCATGGTAAAGTGGGAAATTTGGGATTGAAATTTCAATGGCGTGAGAATAAGGTCAATGCGGGTCATGGACCTTAGCTGGCCGTTGTGCACATGGGGGCGAGACATGTTAGTGAGTAGCGGTGCATGCTGAGGCAGAGTATTGAACAACCCTAGGGTGGCTTTTAGAATGTGAAGTTCAACATGCCCCTGTGGGATTGTAGGCGACGAGGGCCAGATGTCTGTGGATGGGTTTGTCCAGCGGTTCATGTCACCAATAACAAATGGGTTGGGGGGTAGCAGAAGGGAATTGATGGCCAAGAAGAATTCCTGACATTCTCGTGCACAGGTTGGGGTGTAAATGTTAATGACAGCATACACTTTGTCATCCCACAAAAAGGTGACTTCAAGGATGCAGCTGCCAAGGTACAATTTTAACAAAATAAATTTAAAACTATGATTCAGTCAAACAAGCACCCCACAGTGCATAGACAAAAGGAAATGGAAGGAAGGAGCATGGTTGTCCATGCTTCCTTTACACTGCATGGACAGTGGGTTTCCTGAATGGCCAGGATGTCCATGGGTAATTGTTTTTTAAAAAACTCAGTTTCCTAGCCTGGGATGGCGAGGCCTTGAGTCCAGCGATGTTCAACGCCCCTAAAGTGAAGGCTCCCCCCCATTGCACCTTAGGTGCAAGGGGAAGGGCACCTGTTCCCTTCAGCTTTTTGTTCTCAGCACATCTCAGTCTGGCAGTATTTGTATTTTGTGCTATGGAGTATGGTTCAGTATGGGAAGCTTTAGCTGTGGTGTTTGCGTTGGCTTTTGCCTTCTGCTTTTTCCCCACTGTGGGATGAATTTTTAGCATTGTGTGCACTTGCAGTGCACCAATGCATGAAAATGGAATTTCAGCAGGAATATTGTTGAGCAACTCAGTTCCAATCAATGCTTGGTAGCATTGGTCAGGTGAAACTGACTCACCCATCGGGTATTCAACTTGGGTGGCCCAATTGGCTTAGGGTCTAATCTGTTTGGTGGAGCGATTTGCGAGCCACTTCTGCTGCAAATGTCTCGATGTCCTCCTGGAGCTGGGCTGGTGGTATTGCGGATGCAATCTTGGCCACCTCCTTGGCTGGGCCTTATGGGCCTGCTTGACCTTCTTATGCTCCTGAGGGGACACAGGCTTTACTTAAATGTAGCACCCTGGCGCTCCCCATGGGAAGGCTGCGTTGGTGTCTAAGGCCAGTTCATAGTGGGCGTCTGCACCACACATTGCTTCTGGGATTATTTCAGTTTGAGTAATGCCCTCCTTGGCAGGGCAGGTATGGGCCTTGTGGCAAAAGTGCGACAGAAATTACAGATAGGAGGCGCGCTATCCACAGTGACCCTGAATGGGCAGGAGCCTTGCCCATTGATTTCTACAAAAGCAGTATGAGGGATCTGGGTCAAATCCTCCGCCATCCCCGCGGATGGGGTGAGAACAGCAATCTTTTTGCCCATGCACAGGTCTGGCATGAGCATAAATCGCTGCATCTCAAAGTATTAGATTTCGCCATATTTAGCGAGCCCAGCTTTCAGGTGGTGCTCCAGCACTGTGCACTTGACTGTAGTAGGTAGGAAGTCAAAACTTACGAAAATTTAGTTTGATTTAGTCCAGTAGAAGCATTTAGTTTCAACTAACATTGACCATCTGGGAGGTCCACTACTACTTCACTTGTGCGGCTTTTTCCACCGCATTTTTGTTTTTGAAACCAAGATCCAGCCAACCTTAATGCATGGAGTGTGTTGTGATGTACACCACGTTTGGGAAATGTGTGTGTACATCTCCACAAAACTTCTCCCAAAGTTCCGTTTGTTAAATATCCAGGAAAACATGCACTCTGTGTTCCACTGACAATAGTAGTTAGGAGTGCGGTGTATTGATGAACTGGTTGCAGTGCGCTTTCCAGGCCAAAGTTTCCGGGGAAATGGTAACCACCAGTTTTTTCTATTAATTCTATCTATTCCACCAGATTCACCGGGGCGTTTACAAAACTTGGTTATGTAGAGCCTACACCTGTGCCCTTAACTTTACTTGCCCAACTGTTCCCTGACATTGGGTGCAAACTAATCTTCTCAATGAGATTATCAAACTTACCTAGACTTGAATTGAATTTGTTGCAAAAGTGTTTGCAACGAGAGAGAAAAGTTTCCAACTTCAATCACTTACTCTTTATCCTAAAGAGTCATCAATAAAGCACACAGAAATAATTTCCTTGAAGATACATAGAACTAGAAATGTATTCTGGTAAAATATATTTTGTATTATATAAATCACTGGTAAAGTGTGTTTTCTCTTTATTAAGTCAAAATATATGTTTATTATTAAGTGTATTATTAGGAGAATTTATAGTGGGGGTTCAGCACCCAACCCTCAGTTGGCACATCATTGATGAAATGACAGCCATTGCAATTATATCACCTATCGTCATCACAGCACCAAGGTCTTCTCCATCCTGGCTAGGATTCCATCATTTGGTAACCTCAAGACCTAAAATGTAAAGAGTCAGAAATGTGTCATTAACGTTTTCCTCTTGATCCCAGCAAATCAACCATATTTGGCAGGCCACCTGCTTAGGTAATGGGACTTGTTACCCATTAAGCAGGTCACGAACAATATGATAAATTCACTAGTTGCTGGTGGCATTACTCACCTATGCAACTTGATCCTTAAATTCCCAATTGGTCGGTGATAAAATCTGACTCATACCAATTGGTACACCTTATAGTTAATCATTGATCAACGATCAAATGCCCCCATTTCGTTGGAAACTCTGCCCAATGAGATCTAAGCATTTGCCCATATTGACCCCTGATGGATCCAAACCAGGTGAATTACGAAAAATCCTCCAAACAGTTTTTAACAAAAAATCAGGGCCAACTGATATCCAATTCATATCGCTTTAGGGAATTGACTCTAGTGACTCCTGGTAATCTAGTATGCTGGGAATGTGGGGTAAAATCCCAACACCCCGTTTTAGTGATGGGGATCACGCTACAAAAATGGTGTTGGAAATCAGAGGATTGGGATGCTCGCTGGTGCTACTCAGCCCTGGTTTTCAACAATAATTGCATGAAAAGTTACACTCTCTACTACTGGAATAAATATCTAGGGGGTTAATTGACCACTTAGATTTAAATTAAGGAGAAAATTTGATAATAGTAAAAAAGTTAGGATTTAAAATTATTTTTTAATAATGATTATGGGGTTAAGAAGAAAACCCTCTCAAGATATTGATGCTTAGTACATAAATTTATCAAGGCTCATATTGAGTTGGGGCCTGAAATTTGGACTAGGCCAAGAATAGATATATTAGGGTATAAAGTTGTAACTACTAGGTCTCTCAAGGCTTTCCTTGCTTTGAAGGAATGACCGATTGAGGCTTGATAGCAGGTAGGATAAATCCGTGAGGTAAGAATTGAAAATATCCACCCAATCATTGGGTGAGAAAATATCTACTCCTGATGAGACCCCCTCCAAGGCTATAAAAGGGGGTCACAGCATGGGTGGTTGACCTAAACTAGAAAGGGGATGGGGAGGACCTTGAAACAACTCCACCAAATTTTCTGCAGATTCAGTGAATCCTTACTACTAGCCATGGGGATATTCAGCTGAGGAGTGGGGCAATAGTATTACCCTGATTTGCGGGGTTCCGCCAAGAATTGACCAGTGTTTTTTGGCAAATGTTATCCATATTTAAGCCCAAGTTACTCCTATTGGAATATTTTTTTTAGTACTAGATCTCCTATTGCAATATTGGACTTTTAAATTTTCAACATTACCCCCCTCAAGAGTGTTAGGGGATAATAAGGCTGCAAGAACTGGCCATGAACTTAGTTGATAGTAACTCTGATTACAAGGGATTTGATATAGTAATCATTACCTCGCTTATAAATGACTACAAAAGGGCCTACCCAAATAGACCTGAGCTTCTTACTTCTAGGAGTGATCTGATAGTAGTAGTAGAGTACCAAGTCTGACACTTGGAAGGAAGGAAGAGGGGCACGGAGCTCATTAGAAGCTTTACCCTCTTTTGAGACAGTTTTAGCAAAATAAGTCTTAGTGTCTTATTGGGATTTCACCAAATTCTCATATCTCCAAAAAATCCCCTTCATCAATTCCCCTGACATCATCAGAAGGAGCGAGCAATTTATCGCAATCTATAAAGGTTAATGATCAATCTGATCCTGATCAATTGATTGAGGATTTAATCACGCAGAGATTAATTCACTCTGATAGATTACAAACCATAAAAAGCCTATAAATATTTCCTCTTTTCAAAAATAAAAATTAGGTCGAATTTAAACTGTATTTTCCTATTTATTTTATCACCTTTTTGGAGAATCCGATCAGTGTAACTTTGAGATACAACCTGCCGCATTGGAAGTGTAATTCAAAACTTCTAGACTGGTGCTCACTACAGGGGCACTCTGAGTTACGCACCAGTGACAATGTCTATCGCTACTATGGATTCTCATTTTTCACCTGATGAAGCTCAAGACCAAGAGCAAGGCAGCATTTTATGATGGGTCCATTCAACTGGAGCACAAATACCAAGATTACCATCCATGTTGGAATTTTGGCCAACTTGGAATTTTATGTCCTAACTTAATTTTTACCTCAGACTTTCAAATACCACCTGAGGCCTTACGAATATTAAATAATTAATTGCTTGAAAGGGCTTTAATCCCTGAAATCCGTTCTACCTGATCTCAATCTAATGCAGTACCTTTTATTTTTGTGGGAAGTACATCAAACCTCTCAAATGCCAGGAATTGGCCTCAAGCAATATTTGCACCAACTCGTACATCCTACCTTATACCATTTGCTACCTGCAGTTGGAATGCACCATTAAGGGATGCTCAATTTACTAGAAGGACTCCAATCCTTGAATAATTATATTTCCAAATTTAAGTCAGCCTTTGAGCTTAGCTGAGATAATCGTGATGCTATCATTTTTAATCAATTCATCCTCACCGAAGTACATCAGCAGCTCATTCAGCTCAAATTATGGAATGTCAAATTTTGTTGATGTACAGTTTCCCAAGAAAGTTCAGGAGATTCAGAGAGAATGTAGAGGGTATTTCCCAACTCTCTGAGAATAGCCAATCAATGGAGGAGGAAATTAGAACCCATCTCTTTTAATTGGAACAGTTGTACTCAGGAATTCAGTTCCAGGTTAATGAAGTAGAGAAAACCTCTGGAAATATGAGTCCTCCTGGGGTTGAAGGACCTCATGGGCCACCTGGGGGTGTAGGGCTCCATGGACCTCCTGGAGCTGATGGACCCTGTGAACTCCCAGGGAGTGTAGGGCCCTGGGGACCTCCAGGTGCTGATGGTCACTTAGGATCTTACCAGCAAAATGACTCTCTCTTGAACATGATGAACCACTTGCTTGAACAATTCTCTAAATTGGCCAAAGGGTGTAATCTAACCCCGATGGGGTACCAATTGATCTCCTCTTGTCATTGCAGTTATTATCTGATGAATTGATCAATCTGGGAAAATGGGCCAAGGACACTGATAATTTTCTCATGCTTGTGAATCAAAAGGGGAACTGCTCCAAGCGAAAATTAAAACTTTGGAACTCAAGTACAATGCACAGCAGGAACAGATTTTTGAGCTATCTCGCTGACTAGATGAGAAAGTAGGGCATGCTGATCTGAATCATCAGATTAATGAAATTAATACTGAAGCTGTTGGTCCTTACCCTCAATTTTCTTTTAAGATTCAGATTCCACCTCTTATGTTTCTACTAAATCCAAACAACCTGGAGTGCATGTTTTGACCACCAATGCTCCCATGAGTTTCAAGCCAGTATTCAAGGACATATACTCTCCAGGGGAAGGCAGCATTATCTCCTTTCTCTATCTTTATGAAAAGGCATTAAGTGAGGCCATGGATCAACAAAAGATGAATTACTTGCCCAATTGCCTTACTCAATCTAGTCAGGATATTATGGTTCCCCACTTGATGACTTGCTCTACTTGGGCTCAGGTCAAAGAAGCGTTGATCAAAGATTTTGGAAGTGAGCAAACCTTATCCTCACAAAAGCAGGCTTTTATGGGTATTGTTAGATTTTAATGGTTGACTCAAAAATAAACCCTTTGAGAAAACCATCAATGCTGATAGATTACTACCATTGATGGATCCTTTGATCCTTCCTGATTCATCTGCATAATCTGATAAATCAGATTCACCTCATAACTGCTCCAATTGCATCTGAGATGACCATTTATTGAGCGAATAATAGCTATGATATCATTTTTTAGTACTAGATGGTCCCAATAGCTATGATATTATTAATGTATGGCCTATTATGGGAACCCACTTGGGTGACCCAAGTGAATTTATGGCACAATCTTAATTTCTATTATGAATTTAATGCGGATACAATTAATGAATAATAATTTTAATATATGTCAATCACCATAATTGGCATGATAGTACTTACATATGGACATCCTGATTAGGGAGTACCAAGTACTATTGAGAGGATTGCCAACGTCCCAATCGAGGGTGTATCATTATTTGAATCCATTATTTCTTTTTTATCAATTGTTGTATTTTGTCAGCTGTATGACAAAACGATAGTACTTGCATATGGACAGCCTGAATAGGGAGTACCTAGTACTATTGAGAGGCCTTCTGACATCCCAATTAGGGGTGCATCATTATTTGAATTCTCTATTCTTTTTCCCCACTTATTGTATTTTTGTCAGCTGTATGACGAAATTTAATTGGGCTGAATGAAAGACAAATATACACCGCTGAGGTACTAATATTATGCCTAAAATCTTACCAATTATGAGAGTAGTAGTGCCTTTAATTGGGCTGAAACAATTGCTATCAAGTTAATTTAAGGGCCAAATTAACTTGAGGATAATTTAATAACCACTGCCATAATCCATAACGGATTGGCATGGTTATAATTAACTCATCTAATAAATGAGTATGGCCAGGAGATGTCCTAGAGGTATAAAATACCAGCGCCTGGCCCTAAAATAAAAACATAATCTTTCCATATCTTCATATTTTGTCTTATATCTTCTTATCTTAATTTGATCTTCAAATTAAGAGTGTAGACAAGCATTCAGGGGAGCTTGTCATAATTACCTGTGTCTGGAGAGTTCCCAATTAGAGGGGAAAATTACCCTAGAAGAGACCAAGAGATTCAGATATTGTTGTTTAGCTTTGTGAGCTTCCGAATGGTTAGGAAATACCATAAGACACATAGGATATTTGAGAATTTATCGGCCAAAACTCTTCCCAATTATTGAAACAGGAATACATCTAATAATCGAGCTAATCCTCAAAAACTTACAGGTATACAGCCCCACTGAAATAAATCTATCAAAGACTTTACTCATTGTTTTTATCAGGAAGCTCAAACTCTAGTAGCCTGTGGTTGGTTAAACTTAGATGATGCAATCGCCGCAGTTCTGTCAGCTTTTACTTCCTGGACTCAAATGCAAGTTTATCTAATCAGTGTCAAAAAGAATTTCTGAAGTATTTTGGATATTAAGGAGGCCTTATTGGAATTGCCCCCTCAATTCTCTGAGAAACCTTGAGCTTATGAGTCTCCTAGACCTAGTTTCCCCAAAGTCTACGCCATACCTGAGAACACTAGGGCGATCAGTGTAACTACTGTCATTGCTATTTCCATACTGAGGATCGTTTTTTTTTAAGAAATAAGCAGATGAAAAGAAGGAAAAAGATATGACCAATAAGATTCTCCACCTTAAGAATGATATGAGTGCGCAGAAATAGCATCAAAGTTCGATTTAGTATAATAAAAGACGAACATTCTTCTTATTCCTTGCCCTCCTTATTGTCATTATCTTCTCAGTTCAGAAGCACCATTACTTGTATTGACTTCCGAGTGAATCAAGCCAATTCCAAAGATAGCATAGATACTGGATCCTCAGTGATTATTGTCTTGTCAAAATTGGTCAAATGGATTAAATTAACACCCAATATTTCTCATTATGAAAAATATGGCACGGCTGGACCACAGAGTACTCGGTCTATTGGAGCTTTTTCGTCTTTTCCCCTGAAAAATTAAGAAATTAACTTTTACCATCCCAGCTATTGTACTCGATAATTTGAGTTATGACTTACTCTTGGGGACTCAATTTTTACAATAATTTGATGGAATTATCAATTACCCTGACTCATCATTGTCTCTCTTGGGCTATAGAATTCCCTTACTTTTATTGGATCATGCTTCCACTTGACGTCAGTTATGTCTACTAGAAGGAACCAAAAGGTCTTATTCACTTCAATATCATGTTGGGGATTCTCAAGTAAAATTACCCCTGCATCGGCGGATATTGAAGACGAGATGCTTATTTTCTCCCCTGAGAAATTAGTTATTCCACCAAGATCACAAGTTATTATTAACACTTCTTTGCACTTTTCAATTCCTAAGGGACATTTGTTACAAGTTCAAGGCACTGTCAATCCTTCTGCTAAAGAACTCTTGCCTTGTCCTGGAGTATTGTATTATGCTTATTCAGGATCATTATCTGTCTTAAAGGTGAACCTTACCAATGAGACGAAACTGGTAGATTGAGAGCATCCATTTGCTTATGTCAAGTTGCTACCCTTAACTCGTATCTATGATGTTAAACCCTTTTTGTCTACAAGACTTTGGATTAAAAAAATGACCAGGAAATCCTTACTGTGGGTCCTGCTATCGGAAAACACCTCTCTAAGGAACAGGAGAAACAAGTGCTTCAATTGTTAGATAAATTTTCCGATATCTTTGCTAAGAATACTTACAATTTTGGGAAGATGAAAGGAGTAGTGCATACTGTTGAAACTGGTGATCACCTTCCTATCCATGTGAAGCCCTATTGTTAATCTAAAGTAGAAGAAGCCCAGGTAACTAAGGAGTTGTATCAATTGCTGGAGGCTGGATTATTGAATCCCTCCAATAGTCCTTGAGCATCCCCATTGTTGTTGGTTAAGAAGAAAGATGATTCTCATCAAGGCATGATAGATTAACGTCGATTGAATGCTATTAATTGGTGGGATTGTTATCCCTTAGCTAGGATTGACGATTCACTTAAGTTGTTGGCTGGATCCACCTATTTTTTGGTCATGGACTTAGCCAGTGGATACTGGCAAATCGAGTTATCACCAGAAGATTGTGTCAAGTGTGCCCTGATATCAAGTGAAGGGTTGTTTGAACCAACTCGCATGCCTCAAGGCCTAAGCAATTCCCCAGCAACTTTCCAAAGAGCCATGGACAGTATGCTACGGGATCTAAAGCTTACTTGTGTTCTAGTATATCTTAACAATATTACCGTGTTTTCCAAAACTTTTACCGAGAATTTAAACCACCTAAAAGAAGTATTCAGCTGAATTTAGGGCTCTTCCTTAAAACTCAAACCCTCCAAATGCTCATTCTTTCAAAATGAAATATATTTTTTAGGACTTCAGGTTTCAGTTAAAGGGATTCAACCCTCTCGGACAAAGTTCAAGCCATCCAACAGATGTCTCCTCCCTCTTCTTTACAGGATATTCAAGTCTTTCTTGGCATGGTTGGGTATTACTGGTTATTTATTGCCAACTTTGCTGATAGGCTGAACCCTTATTTCACCTGTTGCAAAAAGGAGTGTCTTTCAAGTGGGGTCAGCTCAAGAACAGTCCTTCAATTCTCTGCGTACCGCCTTGATTAAGGCACCTGTCCTATTTCATCCCCAATTCGATAAGCCTTTCTTTCTACATATGGATGCAAGCAATGTCGCTATTGGGGCTATCTTATCTCAGTGTGATGAAGTAAAGAATGATCATCCTGTTGCTTACTGTAGCAAGAATTTTGCCAACTGGTTGACGAAATTATAGTGTTACTGAGCGGTAATGTTTGGCAGTAATTTTGGCAATCAAGAATTTCCGCCCCTTTTTATATGGTAACCATTTCACAGCTATTACTAACCATTCCTCCTTACAATGGTTGCAGAATATGAAGTATCCAGATGGGAGGTTGACCCATTGGGTTTTAAGATTGCAAAATACAATTTCAACATTGTTCATCGCTCAGGGGCTCAGCACCAAAATGCTGATGGGCTGTCCCAAATGCCTATACTGACATTGGAACTAGAAAAAGAAGAACGCTTATACAATCCTATTAGATGACATGAGTAATGGGATTTAAAGACTGAAGAGGATTGAGCCTTTCTAAAATCAATTACCAAGGATACTATGATTCAAGATGGAGCTTTATATAAAGAATTCAAATTTAAGTGGTTGCCCTTCCTACATCCCAACTCTGGGTTTCACGCTGTGATAGAAGGTCATAAACAAGTTGGTCATAGCAGCTTAAAGAAGACTCAAGAATGGTTGAAGACTCGATATTATTTGAACAACATGACTGAGTTCATTTTAAAACCCTTGACTCACGTCTTATTTTTAAAAGCCATGAAACTACCAACCCTACATAACAACATCAAACTTAATCCCCTCAACTAAGGCGTTTGAGGTGGTCAGCATTGATGTTGTAGGTCCTTTTCCTCGAGGATTGCATGGTCATCAGTATATCATTATGGCTGTCGACCATTTAACTAAATGGGTTGAGGCCATTTCCATTGCTACCCCTTCAGCTAAGACTACAGCGTTATTCCTATATCAGCATTTCATTTCCCAACATGGATGTCCAAAGGTTCTTATGTCAGATAATGGAACTAATTTTACCTCGCAACTTATACAGGGACTATCAAAATTTTGTACACTACTCAACAATTTGGTGTTTCATATAATCCATCTACAAATGGGGCCATTGAACGGGTTAATGGAACCCTGGTCTCGATTCTAAGAAAGATGGCATCTACTGACCTGACTTGGTGAAATTTTTATTTGCCCAGTGCCTTGTTTGCTTGAAGAATAAGCTACCACCGCATTATAAAGATTTCCCTATTCAAGTGTATATATGGGCGAGATCCTTCAGTCTCTTCTAGTGTTCAGACAATCCTTGAGGAAAGTATCCCAGAAAATTCTGATTTAATTATGAGAAATTTGGCTGATGAGATTATTAGCCTCCAGGATCAAGCAATATTTTTTTATAACTACCACTCAAAGAGAGACTCTAAGAAACAATCAACACAAACCTGTCTTACCCAAATATCAGATTGGAGATTATATTATGTACTATCATTCTCGGCCAGGTGGATGGACTGAAAAGTTGGGAACTAATTGGTCTGGTACCTATAAAGTTATATTTTTAAAAGGATTAAAGTATTTGATTGTTTATATTGATACTGGTATAGTGGTAGATTGTATTCATCCTAGGTTTTTAAGAAGTCATCCTCCACCGCAATTGAATCTAGAGTGGGGAAGTGTCAGGATTTCACTGAATTCTCATATCTCCAGAAAAATCCCCTTCATCAATTCCCTGACATCATTGGAATGAGCGAGCAATCTATCGCAATCTATCAAGGTTAATGATCAATCTGATCCTGATCAATTGATTAAAGATTTGATTGCGCAGAGATTAATTCACTCTGATAGATTACAAACCATAAAAAAGCATTTAAATAATTCCTCTTTTTGAAAATAAAAATTAAGTTGAGTTTAACCTGTATTTTCCTATTTATTTTATCACCTTTTTGGAGAATCCGCCCAGTGTAACTTTAAGATACAACCTGCCCCATTGGAAGTGTAATTCAAAACTTCCAGACCTCTGCTTATAACTGAATGATGTGCTGGGCCAACTTCTTCATGAATTTCTCAGGGTCAGTCTTATTAGAGAAAATATCTTTGTCTAATAATGCTGGAATTCCAGGTTCCCTCCCATACAGCACATGGAAAGGAGACAGTTTAAGAATTTGGTGTTAACAGTTACAATAGGCCATGAGGGCACTGTGTAAGTAGAGATCAGAGTGAAGGGGGTCTGAAGTGGCCATTTTTTGTAATATATAGATCAGGGTCCCATTGACTCTTTCCTTGGTACCATTGGTTGAGGGGATATAGGGGGCAGTTAAGAGATGTTTCATGACCAAGGAGATAGCGAGGATATTCACCACTCTGGAGGCAAAGTTTTTCTTATCACAGAGAAGAACTTGGGCACAGCATGGCGATTGAAAATATTTTGATGTGAGAATGTTGCAGTGGCCTTGGCCGTTTGGGCAGGGAGAGCCACAGCTTCAACCCACTTATTAAAGTGGACAATGCTACTAGGATAAATTTTTTTACTGGTAGTCTGCGGGAGAGAACCTATTAAGTCTAAACTGATGTTTTGGAATGGTTGTTGAGGGGTAGTTGGTTGATATTGGTATTTAATCTTAAAATTGGATTGCTTCTTACATGTTAGGCAGGCATCCAAGACTTTGACAACAGTTTCCATGATTCATTCCCAATAGTACCGTTCCCTAATCCGCTCATAGGTTTTCTTCACTCCCCATGACTTAGGGTAGAGTGAGCCTCCATAATAACAAGTACACGTTCCAAAGGCCGTAGATAAGGTAACCACTTTGCCCCCATCTGCTAATACAACTTCCCGTTCTCCACTTTGGGGTTGTGGGAGTGACGGGCTAACCTCTTTTGGACAGGCTCATCGTCATCTTCCCAGTCATTGGGGGTCATTAAGAGATCATATAACCTTTCCGCTTCACTATTATCTAAATTCAATACTGGCAGACGAGTTAACGCATCAACATCTATGTGACAGGTTCTAGCATGGTGTTCGATCTGAAATTTATTATGCTGGAGCTTTAGAGCCCAGCGCACTAGCCGCCCAATAGAATCCTTCATATATTGTAACCATTTCAGGAAGCATGGTTGGCAAACATAGTGAGAGTAGTAGATACAAGAAAGGATGGTAATACTTTACTGCTAACAAAACATCAAAGTACTCCTTCTCGTTGACGCTGTAGTTGCGTTCTGCCTTTGATAGCATCTTACTTAAATAGGATACAGGATGGTCTACACCGTTTTTATCAAGTTGGGCTAAGATGGCCCCAACAGCGTAGTCTGAGGCGTCAGTAAACAAGATAAATAGTTTATTATAATCTGGGTGCCGTAGGATAGGACGTTGTTGCAGCAGTTGCTTCAACATATCAAAGGAGTTTGCTTGTTCTATACCCCAATAAAAAGGGTGTTTTTAGCCAATCGTCGAACAAGAGGCTCGGTAATTTGGGCGAACTTGGGGATGAACTGATGGTAATACTTATCATAGCCATAATATACATGAATGTCCCAAAGGTTCTTAAGGCAGGCATTTTGTAGATAGCTTCGACCTTATCTTGTAAAGGCTGGATCCCGTCTTGGGAGATAGCATGTATGAGGAAATCAAGCTTATTTTGTGAAAAAGTACATTTTGACGGTTTTAACTTGATGTTAGAAGCCCGCAGACGTTGAAAGACTTCATTTTAATAAGTGAGATGATTGGTGAACATTGCAGAAAAGACAGTGATGTCATCAAGTTAGACAATCACACAGCCAAGCTTGAGATCCCGCAGAATGTGGTCCACACGTTGGAAGGATGCCTGTGCATTGATAAGCCCTTGGGCTAGGCGGGTAGGCTGAAAAAGCCTTCGCTGCAAATGAGAGCGCATTTCTCCTGATCTTAGGGAGAAAGATCCATTTACTAATATCCGATGGCCAAGTACATGACTGAGAAGTATTTTGAGCTGGAGAGTTGTGCAAGGGCATCATCTATGCGGGGGATAGATGAGCTGTCTCTTTAAGTGAGGTCATCTAGTTTATGGTAGTCCATCACTACCAAATGACTTCCATTCTTCTTTTTGATTAGCAAGGGAGGAGATGACCATGGGATTTTGGATGATTCTAATACCCTAGCGTCTAATAACTGCTTGAGCTCAACCCTCATTTTCTGCTCTTCAATCTTGGACTTTGGTAAGGTTTAGATAAAATAAGTTGGGCATCACTAACATCAATGGAGTGGCTCCACCCCTTCATATGCCCATAATCCTTGTTGGTCTGGGATAAAATATTATTAATGTATCCAATAGATTTTGGACATGTTTAAGCTCATCTGGGCTTAGGTTATCTGAGATGTAGACTTTAGGCAGAGTACACACCATCTGATCAGTGGGTAAACCCATATTCAACATTTACCCTATAAATTAGATACTGTTAATCAGATCAAGGGGAATTAGCAGACCTTTTGCTATCTCTTGATGATTTTTGCCAATGATGGGTTTATTAGTAAGGTTCACCAATAGGATATTAATGGGTCGTTGACAGGTGGGGTCTATTATACCCGGCAACACCTGGTGTTCTAAAGAACTTACTCCATCTATGTTTGTTATGTGCTCAGACAGGCTCAGGGGATATGTAGCGTAATGTTGGTAGCAACCACCCGTTGTTCACCAGCCTAGATTACAGTTTCCTCTGAAGCGTAAAGGAAATGCCCTCTGAAGCATCCACCAATTTGGGCAACTGTTTTGTGCTGCATCCTGAGGTCGTGTATAATAAAGGTAAAGCAGAGGAAGGGTATTTAACTAAGCAGGTGTATTCTTTTATGGGGTTCATCATTGGTGAAGAGTAGAGGGACTTCATATCTGAGTAGGGAGAGGCAATCCCGTTTCATGTTGATCATGACATCTACTCAATCATAAATTGTGTGCCAATAAGCATATCGTAAGCATTATTGTCCAATGCCACGGTGGGAGGAGACAATATGAGCTTTCCAATATGAATAGCAAGGTAGAATAGGCTCCAATAGCACGAGTGTTGTTAGGACCCTCTGTTCCAAACTCCTGCGTACACTCAAGATCAGGAGCCAGCTTAATCTTCTTGAAAAGCTTAAGAGAAAACGTTCACAGGAGATCCAGTGTCTGAGATAGCCCTAACCTGGACTTTTTGAATAACAACCTCTACCTTGGCTATAGTCCCTCCAAAGTTAGAGGGAAAAATATCCCACTTAAGGCAGATGATAGAGAAAAGCTTTTTAGAGGTCTCTGGATAATTTCTTTTAAATGACTGTAGGGTATGAACATGATGGATTGGTTGGACAAGTGAAGCAATAACCTGGTCAGCATCACTGGCGTATCAATAACATCAGGGGACCCCAGCACTTGATTAAGGTAGGTTTCATGAGGGATGAGGGCTTTATATACTCCTTCAGGGTTCAGCCGATCTGGTATACCTACTTCAACAGGGCTCCTAGAACATAATAGCCAACGCCCTCATAACCCCCTTCGGACTTTTCATCCAAAGGGTTGTCCATACACATTGGGTTGATACGAGAAGAGCTGTGAGGTGGAGGCCATAACCTTAGAAGCTGGGGCCCATCTGCAGAGATGGTCATTGGAGAAGCAGGAGGCTTAGCTTGAGCAGCCTTTTCCTTGAGCCCATGGTTGTTGGGAGCGACTGTCACCAAAGGAGAGGTTTGGGCTTCCTCATAGCTACAGGTTTTGGATTAGAATTGGATGATGGAGATTGCATCGTGGAGGTGGATGCTTTAACTACGCCAGCTTTAAGTTGATCAGTGGCTGTGAGCTTTAAGGACACAGGTGGTTTAGCTTTAGCGACCTGGTCCTTAAACCCATTGTTGGTGGGGGTGAATTTCACCTGGGAAAGGGGTCTAGGCTTAGGAGCAGGCTTTTGAACCACTTGGAGAGGTTTGTTAGATGGCACAATCTGATCTTGGTGGCAAGGTGATGGCTGGAAGCGTTGCCCCATTGACAATGATGCACTCTGAATTACTGTCTTAAGAACCTCAGGTTGGCTGGGCGAAGGAAGCTCTGGGTTAAGCTGTACCACAAGTGCTGGGCCATAGTAGTAATCCACATAGGAGTCAACATAACCTCCTACATTGGAGCTTCAGTTGAGCACTCCTCAATGGATCAAACCTGGGGGTTCATCACAGCTTTGTTTGTTATCGCACATGTATAAAAAGCTTACATCTAACAAAGGCCTCTTTTATGACATGGACGAATTATAGTAGTTCATTTTATAAAGATGATATGACGAGCTAAAGAAGGTTTTGTAGTTAAACCCAAATAACATAGCTGCGATGGCATCATCCAGGTTTAGCATGTTGGACGCTGAAAACCTCTGAGCAGTAAGGTAGAATCGCTTAGCAAAGGCATTGATTCGTTCACCTTCATACATACTAAAGTTTATAAAAGCCTTCCTTCCCTAGTTAACTCTTTTTGATCCAAATTCCGCTATAAGAGCTTCTTTAACCTCAGCCCAGGTGTGTAGAGTATCATATAAGGGACCATCAGCTCTAGGCCAAGCGATCTAAATGAGGAAGGATGTTCTTGACCTTCTGGTGGTCAGTCTCCCTTCCATGGCTGCTTCATAATCATATAAGATTAAAGCAATACTACACTTGTGTTATGATTCTGATATGACAGGACGATAAGCCCAAGGTCATTATGGCAGAATGGATGGAATCCACTGAGTGTTATAGGAGTTATGATTATTTGAGTGCCTCGAGCTGAGGCGATATTAGGTTGTTGGGAAATCGCCTCAAATTAGGCGTTAGAGAGTTAACAAATGAAGAGTTACTGGAACTAATGAGATATGGCGATTTAAATTACTAAGCCATGGAAACGGTATCATCTGAAGTCACTGCAATATAAGTGAGACAAGATGATTAAGAGGGGGCTGGTTGTTATTAGTTTAAAATAGGTGGAACAGTGAAGTTCCGCTGTATTTATTATATCTAATAAAAGCGTGTGGTGGGAGCAAATGCTTCATATTTATTAAATAGTTTATTCTGTTGTTTTGCAGACAACGATCATCATGTATTTGGTCCAGTTGCTCAGTGGGCTGAACCCTGTGCAAAAACCCTTACAGCATATCTTAACGATTCCACTAATTTTTATAACAGCGGTGCTCACTACAGGGAGCCCATTGATCAATCACAATACCAATAACATTCCTCAGTCACTGGCCATGTCATATCAGATTTGCTCTGGCAAGGAGTCTTTCAAATATGCTACAACTGTTGAATATTCAGAACTCAAGCTTGCCTTGAGTGCTGTGCTCCAGTGGAAAAAAGAGTTTCTGCAGGAGGTTTGTATTGATGAGCTTCCTCTGTTTGATCGCAATGGGAACATCCATGGATTTTTTAAGCAATTTTTTTGAAGTAGTTGGAGCTTTAGATTGACGTGAAACCAATTTATTAATATCCACCTTGGATGTCAAAAGCGCCGGCCAAGTTACTTGCTATCTTTTCACCAGTTCCAATTACTATCAAAAAACTGAAAGATACTTTGTTGTGGTTATTTGGAGGAACTCTGAGAATGGCGCAGCAGAAGGCTGAGTTCCTAACCATTGGGTTTCAGCATAATGAGATCCTCACTGCATTTGCTGATCACTTTTCAGTGGAAGCCCATGTGGTAATTGGGGCAGGGACTTTAAACAAATCTGATGTATGCATAACATTGACCTCTGCAGTGAAACCATACTGTGAGATTTTCAATACCATGGCTCCATATTTAGAATTTGGTATACCTTTGCTTAAACTTGTTTAAATCTTACACAATTTGTGCGTTACCTTCCCTCTGCCTAATATAGAGTGGAACCCTATCCCTTCCACTGCTGAACTTTATTACCTGGGGGAGTTATCTCTCCCAGTTCAGCATCCGTTTAGTAACCCTCAGCCTTATCATTACTACACGCCTCATTTCCAATTAAGTTGCTGACAGCAGTTCAACTATTGTGAAGGGTCTGTTACACAACTTGACTCCAGCCTAATTTTTGGGTGGCCCATTTTACAACAATCATGGACGCAGATCTTACATGGTCAATTGTTTCTCGTGTGGCCGCTCTGGGCACTTGGCCAGAAGTTGTCTTAATCTTCAGGTTTATTCCCTACCACAGGAACAGTACAATCAGGGAAAAGTCAGAGCGGAGTATAGATGGAACTCTCTACTTCTGCTATTTTAGCTCAAAACGTCCCACTTGAACCTATACCAGTAAATGCAGTGGAAGTTCCCCAGTATGACGATGCCTTTCTATATTAGCAGCTGGTTGGGGGGGGGTGAATATACTGACATGAGCGCAATTCATGGACATGGTGGAAGCAGGCCTCCAGGAGCAATCAAATCCTTATGCCTGTCAAATTTTTGATCAACTTTGTGAAAATCCGAGGATTGCTCGCTTGTATATTATTATCTTGAACGTCTATTCAGGATGAAGTTCCAATGAGTAATCCTCAATAGTGCCTGTATTTTACATTATTTGGACCATTCAAAAACTCACTAGGCCTACTAAATTTGCCTCGACTCTTTCTGGCCAATTTTGTGCATAGATTTCCCTTCATATTTGAGAACTTCTTCTGAGGCAGATAGATATATAAGCTGTGGATTAGGTGGATCCAGCTTTTCAATACTTTATCCAAAGAAAGGATTCAATGAGAAAACCAGGAAAGAGATTAAATAAATATATTTTTTAATATAAGCTATTTATTAGATACTTAGTCATTAGGCCAGGCGCCAGTACTTATACCTCTAGGGCATATCCTGGCCACACCAGAGTACAAAGTCTCAACAGATACTTTACCAACTTAGTTTGCCCTTGAACTGTTACAACTGAAAACTTTTCTTAGGTTTATTGGTGGCAAAATACTTTCAAAATCACTAGGATTTTAGGTATAAAAATTGCAATAAAGCATGTAAAATTGTCCTAGGATCTTGTTGATTTTTGTTTTGTCATACTTCTGACAAAATACACCTTCTGTGAAATTCTTGCCTCAATTGAAGTAAATGATGAACCCCTAATTGAGACATCAGAGGCCTCTCCTTCAATAGCACTAGGTTCTCCCTTTTGGGTGGTCCATGTGGAAGTGCTATTGTGTAATTACGTGGATTGACATGCAAATTTTGCCCTAAGGTAGGAATTGATTACGTTTTTTACTCATCTGAAGTCCATTGGATTTTCAGACTTTAACTTTGGGTCAGTCCCAAACAATCTTGTATACAAGTAAGTTGATTGTGTTCCCAATAATTGGGACCAATTGCTGAAATTTGTGCTAAAAAATTAGCCATAATATGCGAGCATATTTGGCCCAAGCACTCTGATAAATATTTGATCAAATTGACATTGATACATTTGACGTAAAGTGTATGATTGCAATAGGCTTTGAGTTGAGAATATAAGTGTTAGCTCAAGCGTTGAAAGGGTAATTGGCCCAATCTAATGGTTTTTGTAAGGGTTATTTCTGAGTCAACCACCATAATCTGACAAATTTCTACTGATGAACCAGATCCATTCGCCGATGTGCTTCTCTTAAAAGGGGTGAATGTGGCCCTCCCTGTGAATGCTATTGTTAAAGAATACCCTAAAGTTGGGGAGGGTATTATGAGCTTCCTTAAAAAAAGAGATCCGTTAAATGTACATGTTTTAAACAATCAGAATGTGTCAGGCAAACGGCATGTAAGAATTAGACTGGCCTGCCAGTCTAGGTGCCAGAGCACCTGAACGGCAAACCAGAATGCCAAAAGGCACTGAAGCTGGTATAACAGATATGAAACTGGAAAGGAGTTTTGCCAATAACTGCCGGTGAGCCAGAATCACATACAGGCACAAAATAGAAAACCAGACAAATTTGGCCGTTAACCCCAAGGGGTATGAGAGTGTTGGTGGAAAAGGCAGTTTAATTCTCAACAAATAAAAACTAAGTTTTGGGGTAAGTTTTTTAATGGAAAGTTTAAGGAAGAAAAATCAACCAACAATTTTCTCAGTGCAAAGTGACTGATTAAATAGTGGTCAATTGGAGAAAAAACAAGCCGGGATTGGGTCCCTCAAATTTGACCTAACCAGCTAATTATTCAGGAATGGGGGCAGATATGTTCACTGGGAACTGAAGTCAAAGTCAGCAGTAGGATGAGTTGCTGTCAGTTCAACCTTGAATGCCATAACCAATACTTGACTGGATTTCTGGTGGTTAGCATGATGGCATCTAACCTGATGAGCAACAGGAAACCCTAAGGCCACCCCACGTAGGGGTGGGCCCATTTGTTTGAGAACAGGTTTGGGATGCCCAACCCGCCCATGCCCAGTCGCTGGCCCATTCGTTCAGTTAGAAACATTGCATCAGCCTCAACATCCATTTGGCTGGGAGGGAGCATTTAACTATCACCAATGGTGTTTGACACTGCTACCTGCATGTCGTGGATCATACCTGACATTTTTGGAAGTGGGTTAATTTTAATAATCGAGGCATTGACTGAATCAAAATTGTTAACAATTTCAGCCGATGAGTCAATCTTCATTCCTGCTTAACTATGCGGGTACAATCATTGGGCTCATTTCCACTCATTTTTGCGATGATTGACTTCATTTTGGCAATTTTGGCTCAAAGTTCCCTGATCTTGCAAACAAGTTTGGGAGAAAAGAACATAGGCACCTGGGGAGGAACCCAAAGAGGGAGAGCTGTTACCCAACATTCATCTACCACGTGGGCAAGATCACCCAGGGTGACAAGAGTTACCGCCACCCTCTTTGGAGATTTTTTGTTTGGAAATGGGAAGAGGGCCCAGTTGACACCCAGGGGCCGTTTCCCTGGACTTATAGATTGCATCTAATTCTGAGTGTACTTACTGTGACACTGTTGTAGCAAAAACCCAAGTTTATGTGACAACTGATATGGGTGCCCCAATCAACATAGCGTCCACAAAGTTGGTGGAAAGCTGGCATGAAAGCCTGAAGTGGAGCATCATATGGTATATGGGATTGCAGGCGCAGAATGCACAGTCTCTGAAGGAGCGTACAGTGCACTACCTTTGCGGTTTGGGTCAATTGTCATTGTAGCCCCAGCCATAGTGCTACCAAACATTAACTATAACTGTTAATTAGAACTGCTTCCTTGCGCCACTTTGGGGTTGTTGTTAATATGACCACAGAGACATTTGAAATTCTGTGGTAGCGGATCAAAATATACTTCACTTCCAGCGGAATGCCAAAGGATTTGGTACACATGAGTCACATTAACCTTAAATACGGTGATAAAGTTGTTTCAGTTTGCTATCATCAACTAAAGAGCAAGACCCGGGCCCTCACCATTCAAATTTATGAATATCAAGGGCTACCACTTAGAGCTGCGGGCCCTATATCTATTCCCTCTGGACATCAAGTAATCATAAACACCGAGTTAGGTGGAAGTGCCTGCTGGGCTATATGGGAAGGTCATTGGGCCCTATCAGCAATCACAGCTTGAGCCCCACGTGGCCCAGGCATTATACTTCCATGCCATGGGGAGATCAAGGTCTTGGTAGCAAAAATTTAAGATAGACCAATGAAAATCCGCTGATACCAAATAGTGGCGTATTTACATTTCATCCCAATTGAATAGATCCTCAAGGTTCATGAGTTCAGTTCATTAAATGAATTTAGTCTTCCCATGGAAACACAACCTGGCGTAATGGCAGTTGTACCACACGAGAATCTAATGGGGTTAATGGAAGACCAGAGAGATCAAGTGGAATCCTTATTTCGAAAATGCAAAGAGATCTTTGCTGTTGATGAACATGATTTAGTGTGTGCATGTGGAGTGATCCATCGAGTGAACACTGGGGATCATCCTTATCCAAACTCGGCCAATCCACCGATCTAGAATAGCAGAAAAAGTTGTCACAGCAGAAATTGATAGACTGCTAGAGAAAGGAATGCTTGAACCATCTAAGAGCCCATGGGCTTCCCCTGTCCTAATTGCCAAAAAGAAGGATGGTACTGATTGGGAAATAATAGACTACTGCAAGCTCAACAGCTTTATGAAAAAAGATTTATACCCCTTGCCACGAATTGATGATGCTTTGGACTGGTTGGGAGGAACTCGTTACTTCTCTGCAATGGATTTGATATCTGGATGTTGACAGATTGAGTTACCAGTGGTGGAACAAGAAAAATACTCCATTATCACATCAAAGAGGCTTTTTCAGCTGACATGTATGTCACAAGGGCTGTGTAATGCCCTGGCTACATTCCAACGGCGATGGACACTAACCTTGGCAATTTGAAGCTGTCCTGCGTTCTTGTATACCTTGCAACTAACAACGTTTTTTCCCGCACTTTTTCTGAGCACGTTACCCATTTGTAAGAGGTATTCCGCCGGTTGGCTGAGGCCAACATCAAAATAAAACCCCAGAAATGCCACTTTTTCAAGGATTAGCTAGAGTATCTCAGATTTGTAGTTGATGCAACAGGGTGAGGCCCCAACCAGCTAAGGTTGAGGTCATACTGAAGATGACTACCCCAAGTAGTAAGCGAGATATACAAGTATATATAAGGATGGTTGGATACTGTTTCCGCTTCATACCAAACTTTAGTTGTATTGGGAGCCCGCTGTTTGAGTTAATAAAAAAGGACGCCACATTTGAATGGACGAAACACTGGTAACGCTCCTTTGATACACTTCAAACAGCGTTGATCAATTCACCAGTACTATGCTACCCAAATTCAAAAAGGATTTTATTGTACAGAAGGATGAATCTCTTTTTTCTGTGGGGGCAGTTCTGTCCCAAAAAGGTGATGAAGGGGAGGAGCACATAAAGGCATACTGCAGCTGAAGACTGAATAGCCATGAACGTATTTATACTGTGACTGAGAAGGAGTGCTTAGCAGTGATTTATGCTTACATGCAATTCAGAGTATATTTGCATGGTGTAAAGTTCAAAGTTGTAATGGATCATGCCTCATTACACTGGCTGCAGAACCTTAAGGAGCCTAAGGGCCATCTAGCCCAATGGGACCTTAAACTACATGATTATAATTTCGAGATCCTTCACCAACCAGGAGCCAAATACAAGAATGCTGATTGCTTGTCAAAACTAACAACGATTGCAGTTATGGCAGATCTGAGTGATATTATGTATGACAAGATGCTCAGCGGAAAGTATGATGATGAGCTGCCACAAGTAATCAAGGCGTTGAATGAAATGTGAGCCAATACTTTCTAGTGGAATGGTGAGTTGTACAGGAGGATTGTAAATTCAACAGTAAACTTTCCGTGACCCTCAGCGCGGCCTATCATTATCATGAGTGCACATAGGGCAGTTGGGCATGGTAGTGTGTGCAAGACATTGGAATTATTGTGGCCTCAGTATTACTGGGAAAGCATAAACTTTGATGTGCTTGATACTATATCCTCCTGTCACCAGTGCCAAGTAGAAAAGCCATTCCACCGGAAGACCTCATACCTGTTATTAAAGCCGCACTTTGCTTGGCATACAGTTTCCCTTGATGTCAATGGCCCTCTGCCAATGGGATATAACCAGTCCGAGTATATCCTGGTGGCAATTGACCATTTGGCCAGGTGGGTTGAGGCATGGGCCTTTTGGGATCTGAGGGCAGTTACTGTGGCTAAGTTTGTAATGGATTGCATCATTCAGAGTTATGTCTGTGTGGAGTTCATCCTTACTGACAATGGCACTAATTTTACCTCTCACATACTTCCTAAACTCAAAGAAATGATGGCCATCCATGGGGTTCTAACAACCCCATATCACCCTAAGTTGAACGGAATGGTTGAACAGGTTAATGGGACCCTGGTGAACATACTCCAGAAGTCAGTTACACATAGGCCCTTCAATTAGAGTACTCTCCTTTCTGTCGCGGTGTTTGCCTACAACATTAGCTACCAATCTGCCACGGGGAAAAGCCTATTACAATTGCTTTATGGATGGCACCTCACTCTGCCTGCAATTCTATATGCCTATGTAGAGGACACCGGCGGAATGGATCTGCAACACTATTAAACTGCCCAACAAATATGCTGATTAAATTACAAACTGAAGCATACTCTTTCAGCTTAGCCAAGAAAATCAAAATCAGTCTGCCAATCAGGTATGGCGAAGTGGCCTAGCACAGTATAGAGATGGCGACATGGTTTTATTCTATCATCAATATGGGTTCAGGTGGAAACACAAGTTGGCCAGTATCTGGATTGGGCCATTTGAAGTTATTGATAAGACAGGTATGGATGCATATACTATCGAGGACCCTGCTAGCGGTCAGATCATCAACTGAGTGCACACAAAGTTCCTCCAGGCATATAAGCAATAGGAGCCATATCATCCAGTCAAAGGGGGGTAATGTTGTGATTCTGATATGACTGGACGATAAGCCCAAGGTCATTATGGCAGAATGGATGGAATCTACCGAGTTTGATAGAAGTTATGATTATTTGAGCGCCTCAAGCTGAAAGCGATATTATGTTGTTGGGAAATCGCCTTGAATTAGGCGATTGTGAAGCTAACGAATGAAGAGTTGCTGGAGACAATGAGATATGGCGAATTAAATTACTAAGCCATGGAAGCGGTATCATCCAAAGTTGTTACAATATAAGTGAGACAAGATGATTAAGAGGGGGTTGGTTGTTATTAGTTTAAAATAAGCGGAACAGTGAAGATCCTCTGTATTTATTATATTAAATAAAAGAGTGTGGCGGGAGCAAGTGCTCCATATCTATTAAATAGTTTATATGTTGTTTTGCAGACAACGATCATAATATCATTGGTCCTGTTGCTCAGTGGGCTGAACCCTGTGCAAAAACCCTTATGGTGTATCTTAAAAATTCCGCCAATTTTATAACACCTTGCCATGGGTGAACTTATTTTTCAAGGAACACTTATAAGGGCGTTGTTTGAGCTTTTTTCAAGTCGAGATATAGCGCTGACAAGTTGTTATTCAAGGTCAACTAGCTGGGGTTTAGATGCAGAGGTGAGGTTAAGAGGGTTATTTACCCCAATACCCTTAATTTTTGATAACTGATTGTGGTGTACTACCCCCTGTAGTGAGCATCACTTGTTGACTCTGGGCTGGGTTATGCTTGATAGTGCTAATTTGCCCCAGAGTTCAACATTATTGCAGGAGAAAATTAATATCTACTGCTGAAATAGTTAAATGTGGGTTTGATCACCTCTAGTTGTAATAAAAATAGGTGAAAGAAAAGCTAAAAAGTTATGATTAAAGGCTTTTTATTCTAAGCTGTGAGGGTAAGAAAAAGAAACCTCTTAATAAATTGATACATAGTATAAAAATAGGTGAGGCTGAAAGTTCAGATGGCTTAGTAATATCTAAATTAAGATATATTGTGATTTGACCTATTTGATTCTTGGAAAAATCGCCTAGTTTTGATGAAATAATCAATGGAAAGTCAATTTATGGTAGATTAGGACTATGAGGTAAAAATTTAATCAATTTTACCCAATCAGTGGGAAAGAAAATATTTTTACCTTGCAATACCCCTTATGACCCTATAAAAGGGGCTGTCAGCCATGGGGTAGGTTGTACAAAATTAGTGGTGTCCTGGTGAGGAGCCTCCAATCAGCTCTCCTGAATTTGCTGCATAATCAGCGCAATTCAATTACCTGAATTTGGGGTATTGGGCCAAGAATTATTAATAAAACTATTGCCCTGTTTTAAAGGATTCCACCAAAAATTGGCCAGGGTCTTTTAGACAATTCTGTCCTCATTTCCCTCCTTCTTTTGAACCAAAACAATTTTATTAACCAATCAGACTTGTAATTATCCAACATTAACTTCTTCTTGAGTGTTAGTGGGAGAATAAGAGCGCATAAAATGTCCATAGATTTGGTTTATGGTGCTACTGGTAGCCAAAGATTTTATAGAGACTTAACACCTCTCTGTAGGTGACAGTGAAGGGACCCTCCCAAATAGATCCAAGCTTGCCGCTTCTAGGTGTGATGCAGTTATAGTAATACAGGACCAAGTCAGATAATTTGAAAAAAGGTAGGGGAGCCTAAAATTCATTGTCGCTTGTCCCTCTTTTGTCACCGTTTTAAAAATCAGAAATAGCCTCAGATTGTGGCTGGATGATAGGTTGAGCCATTCTTCTCATGGCCTTCTCTGGTTTCTCAGCTCTAGAGGAAAATACATTTTTAGCTAAGAGGGAAGGTATCCCTGGTTTTACTCATACAAAACATGGAATGGGGACATTTTCAGGATCCAGTGATAACTAATCTGGTAAGCCATAAGGGCACTGAGTAATAATTGATTCCAGTGAAGTGGATCAGAAGAGGCCATTTTGCATATGATGGATACCACAGTTCCATTGGCACATTCCACGGTCCCATTGTTAGAGGGGTTATATGGAGTCAAGAAAAGTTGTTGGGCTCCCATGAAAGTGGCCATGTTTTTGACTACACTTGAGGTGAAGTTTTTACCACTATCACATAGTAGTAATTGGGGGCACCGTGTCGAGAGAAAATGTTATGATGTAAAAAGGTAGCGGTGGCCTTGGCCGTTAGACAGGAAGAGCCATGGCTTCAACCCACTTATTGAAGTGGTCAATAGCTACTAGGATAAATATGTTTCCACTAGTTGACTGAGGATGGGAATTACTACATCCAAGTCGATGGTGTGGAACAATTGTCTAAGGATAGTTGGTTGATACTGGTAATTAGTTTTGAAATTTGATTGCTTCTTATATGTAAGGCAGGCTCCCAAGATGTCAACAATAGATTTCATCATACCATCCCAATAAAACCAATCCTTAATCCACTCATAAATTTCCTTTGCCCCTCCATGACCTAGAGTGGAGTGAGCTTCTAGGTAACAGGTACACGTTCTGAAGGCTGAAGGTAAGGCAGCCATTTTGTCCCCACCTGCTTGTAAAACTTCGCGTTCTCCACTTTGTTATTTGATTATCGGGCTAACATTTTCTGTACAGGCTCATCGTCATCCTCCCAGTCATTGGTGGTCATTAAGAGATCATGTAGCCTCTACGCCTCACTATTATCCAAGTGAAGGACTGGTAGCTGAGTCAACTCATCAACGTTCATATGATGGGTTCTATCTCATTGCTCAATCTTCATATTATAAGTTGGAGCTTTAAGGCCCAATGATCTAGCTGAACAGTAGGATCTTTCATGTTTTGTAACCACTTTAGAGATACATGGTTGGTAATTTCAGTGAAAGCGGTTCAATATAGAAAAGTGCGGTAGTGGGTGACAGCTAACAGAATAGCAAGGCACTCTTTCTCTGTTAACTGTAGTTGCATTCCGCCTTTGCAGCATATTGCTAAAATAGGAAGCAGGATGATCTACACCATGTTTATTGAGTTGGGCTAGAATGGCCCCAACGGCATAATCTGAGCCATCAGTGAATAAGATGAAGGGTTTATTATAATCAGGATGCCGCAGGATAGGACGAAGTTGTAGCAGGTGCTTCATTGTTTCAAAGGCGGCCTTTTGTTCAGCACCCCAGTAAAAAGGGGTCTTCTTAGTTAATAGCCAAACAAGGGGCTCACTGAGTTTGGCGAACTTAGGGATGAACTGATGGCAATACCCCATCATACCCTTAAATACCTGAATGTCCCAAAGGTTCTTAGGGCAGGCATTTTTGTGATGGAAATGACCTTATCCTGCATGGGTTGAATCTCTTCTTATGAAAATGGAATGGCCAAGGAATCTATTTTCCTTTGAAAGAAGGTACACTTTGAGGGCTTCAACTTGATATTAGACTTACGTAACCATTGAACATCTCCTTCAAGTGATCAAGATAGTCATTAAAGGTTTTTGAGAACACCGTAATATCATCAAGATAGACGATGGCACAAGTCAACTTGAAGTTCTGTAAGATGTGATACATTGCACGCTGGAAAGAGGCAGGTGCGTTGCACAACCCTTGGGGTAGTTGTGTGGGTTGGAAGAAACCTTTACTACAAATAAGAGCGCATTTCTCCTGATCTTGAGGAGAAATGTCCATTTGCCAATAGCCACTGTCCAAGTCCATAGCGGATAAGAAGTTAGATCCAGAGTGTTGGGCCAGGGCATAATAAATGCGAGGGATAATATAGCTATCCTTCTAGGCGAGGCTATTCAACCTATGGTAATCCATGACTATATGATGACCTCCGTTTTTCTTTATAATTAGTAAGATAGGTGAAGACCAAGGGCTTTGAGAAGGAATGAGTAACACCACATCTAATAACTGCTGGAGCCTCGTCCTCCTTTTTTGCTCCTCCACTTTTGACCTGCGGTAGGGTTTGGACCTAATAGGCCGGGCATCACCCACATCAATGGAGTGGCACCAGCCCTTCATGTGGCCATAGTCGGTATCTGATTTGGAAATGTCACTATATTCTTCCAGAAAGTTATGAATTTCTTCAAATACTTTGGGGTTAGCTTATCCAAAATATGAACATTGGGCAAGGTATACACCATGTTATCCTTAGCTAATCCCAAATATGACATAGAGTCTACAGAATGGATATGTTCAATGTCCTCTACTGTGAGTAGGAAACTTCTACCAATTTCCTGGTGTTTCTATATGATCATATCTTTTCCAGTGAGGTTTCCTAGAAGAAGGGTAATAGGACTTTGGTAGGCTGGTCTAATATCCTAGGCAAAACACGAGGCTTCAATGGGCTAACACCCTCAATACTTACGAGGTGCAATAAACAATGATTTGGGATTTGTAGTGTGATTTTAGTGTCAATCTCTCTTTGTTCCCCAGGTGAATCAAGATCTCATAAGCCGCATAAAAAGGGATAACATCCCCGGCATCCACTGAATCAGGTAGTTTCTTTGTATTTTGACTGGAAGTGGTATATGACAAGGGTATAGCTGAAAATATATTCAATTAAGCAAGAGTATTATGCTTGTGATATTCTTTATTGGATAAAACTAAAGGGACTCATAGTTGAGTAATGAGAGAACCCCTTGCTTCAGGTTGATTATTCCTTCATACTCAATCATAAACTGAGTACTGATGATCATATTATATATGTTATTGTCCAAAGCCACAGCAGGGGCTGATAGGATAAGCTTCCCAATATGATTGGAATGGGAAGAGTATGCCCTGATAGCACAGGTACTGCTGAGACAAGCAGTTCCAAACTCTTGCGTGTAACCCAAATCAGGCGCTATCTTTATCTTCTTGATAAGCTTAATGGAGATCACTTTGACTGGAGAGCCAATGTCCAGGATGGCCAGTATTTGGACCTTTTGAATGACCACTTCAACCTTAGTGAGCGTTCCTCCAAATTTAGGTGATAAAGCTAAGACCTCCTTGAGCCAAAAGGGTGAGGTTAGCTTTTTTGCAGTCTCTGGTTATTTATCCATGATGAATTTTATGGGATGAACCCGCTGAATAAGGCTTATCAAGCCTGGTAAGAATTGGTCATCATCACTGGCAGTGTCAATAATTTTTGGACACCCTAGAATTTGGCTGAGGTAAGTTTCCTCAGGTATGGTAGACTCGTCTACTCCTCCAGCGTTCAAATGATCAGGCACTTCTACTTCCGCAGGAGCTCCCAATATGTAATAACCAATGTCATCATAACCACCCTCAGATTTATCCCCAAGGGTATTCATGGCAATGGGCAGGGCCACGATGGAGGTAGGTGAGATGACCAAAGAAGATTGGGTAGTCGTAGATTGTGCATTTACCAGCTTAGCTGGACAGGTAGGCACAACATCTTTAGTGAGCTTGTGTGGGCTTATGGTTGTTACAACCTTACAAGGCGTTAGTTTCCTAGAAGAAGAAGTAACCTTGATAAGTTGTACTGGAGGAGCAGGTTTTGTAGGGAGGATAGGAACAGATGAATGCAGATAAAATGCTCAACAAGAGGTAGCCTATTAATGGTGGAAGCTGGAAATGCTCCCTCAGCATCAGTGGAGTTATCCCATAATTGGAATAAGCCACTTCGAACAAAGCCTCTTTAATGTCATGGAGATTTTTGAAGCGGCGTTTCACTGAGATGATGTGTCTGTCTAGAGAGGGTTGATAGGCTAGCCCGGTTAACAAGGCGGCGATGGAATCATCAAAGGTAAGCTGTTAGAGGTGGTCAATCTTTGTGCTGTGAGGTAAAAACGTTCAGCAAAGGCAATGGTTGATTCACCATCAAACATACTAAGGCGCATAAAGGACTGTTAGATCTGTGTAGACTCTGTTGTGACCTGAGTTTATTCAGAATAGCCTCTTTCACCTCTGCCCAAGTGTATGAAAGGTTCAGATTAGGGACTATCATCTCGTGCGCAAGATGACTCAAACATGGAAGGATGTGGAGAACTTTTTGCTTGTCTGAGGCGCCATCTATAGCGGCTTCATAAACGTACAGGAAGGTAGTAATGCTCCCTTCCCCAGGGACGAACTTTTCTTTAAGTGGAAGTTTGTAAGGACGCTTTTCAATCACCTCAAGGCGGATTAAAGCATTAACTAGTTGCTTTTCAAGAGCAACTACTTTTGCATACGGGGGTCCCCTGTAGTGAGCACCATTTTGTAGGAATCCAGCTTCTTTATGCTCACTTAGTGCTACGCCGTTGGATCCCATTAAGGTTTTTGTTAAAATAAAAATAAAGAACTATAAAAATTGGGCTTTTTTAATTTTAATATGATTGTGGGGGTAAAAATGAGAAGCAGTCCCTCTCCAACTTTTTAATGATTATTAACTATTATTATTTTTGAAGGTCGGAGGGATTTGGGGATAGGTTTGGAATAGCTTTGGTGCTTTCCAATTTAGGTAATATGCTGGAATAGCGTATCACAACTCAGTAAAACGCATCAGAGCAGAGGATTGAAAGAATAGGAATTGTGATTGGCCAGAACATACCCATGAGGTAATATTCTTATGAACTTGAGCCAATAACTGCCTGAGAAATATTATGCACCTTGGGGGACCCCCACTAAGCCTATAAAAGGGGGGGGGGGGGGGGGGGTCCACATGTAGGTGCGCTGGAGGACTTTGTTGGGGTTGGGGGAGGGCAGTCTGATGAATTTCAGGAAGTCTGTGGTGAGGTCAGAGTAATCTGACCGGTGGATTTTAGGTTTGGTGCCCATAGAGGTTTTGAACTTATGTTACCCCAATTAATGGGGTTCCACCAAGTGTTGGCCAGGACTTTTGGCCAACATTTTTGATACCATTGATTTTATTATTGTGGGAATCACTCTTAAAATCCTTGGATAATCGCAAATGGCTGACATTTCCCTTTTTCAGCTGAGATCGACCTAAAACATTCTCCTTTTTCTGCTGTAAAGGCAAATGTCCAACAAATGGGAACACCACCTGGTCTAAACAGATGGGGCATTCTCCAGACTTACAGGCTCCATGGGGAACCACAAATTACAATATGTTGTTGGTGCATATGCTGACAATTCAGCAATAAGATTTTTTTAAAAGATTGGGGTAAGTGGGTGGTGAGGCCTATAAACTGAACCAAAAGAGTGGCATTAATGGGCAGCTGTTTATAGGTGGTTATGAGGGTGATGCCCTGAAACACCAGGGAAATGGTAGCTGAAGATGCAGCATTGGCTTCACTTATGAAGCTTAGGAAATTATACCCTTTAAGGGGCGGAAGTCAATGAAACTGACAGGCCGCATAACTTCCTGGGCTAATTCATAATAATTAATCAATATATGTAAACAACCTAAAATACTGAACCCAAAGACCAAGTTAAATATTGTTCTGGGTGAGCACAATTGGGCTGTAAGGCACCGGATGGGTTCATGTAAGCTGAGGTAAATCTTTTGGAAAGAAAAAGCGACCAGAATAGATGGGAGTTCTTGCAGAGCTATCCTGGAAACATTTTGGTATCAGCCAAAAAACACTAGAAGATGGCGCACCACTGCCCCCGTGGTGTCACAGCTAGTAACATTATGCCTGGTGTTGACCACCATATAAATCTAAGACAAAAAAGTCCAAGAAACTAAGGTAAGGCTCTTAAACAACCAGTAATATCTAATTTTATTGATAAGAAAGTGTGTTCAAGATTTACCTCTCAAGTCTGAAACTTATGGCAACAGAACAGCCGGAAATTCAGCTAAAATCATCCCAAAAATTTGTAAAGTTACCAGTTACAAGGTAATTAAGCTCTTAGAAGTTACATAGTTCTGTTTTTTGAAAAAGAAAAACTTTTTAAAAACGATTAGGTTCTAATAATCACTTGAATTTCTAAAATTCTTCATTAAACCTGGGAACTTTAATAAATTTCTTTAATTTTTAGAGATAGTATATCTTAATGTTATAGGTGGCTATAATCTGTTTTTTTATTCAGATTTGGCCAACAAATCGTATATCATATTGGCTTAAACTTTCTTGTGAAGGTTAGCCTAAACCTCCAGTTCTAACCTCACTCTAAAGTTGAGCCTAATTATTTAATCATCACCTTGGGCTATTCCATCAAGTCCGTGGCACACCATTTTTAACGCTTTCGCTTTCAAGTTCTATCTAAACTGACACATTCCAAGGCCTCTTTTCCTATTGTTATGGTCAGTTTGGTGTGCTTTGTGACCCAATAGATAATCCTGAAACAAATAGCAATCACCTTGGTTTTTCCTTCCTACAACTAGACCATTGTACTCTTTTGGCTGCTTTTCCTAGATTTTTACCTTCAGAAACCTCCCATAACCTATTTTTCCTGACATTATCTATAAAAGGTTTAGTTTTAATTATGTTTTACTTCTCCTGTAAGTTCACTATAATTAGCCCAACCCTTTCAATGTTGACTCATGTAGAAATTTTCCAACTGGGTTGTACCCTCTCTCTCCTAGCCTTAGACCTTTCCCTAATAAAGGGTGCACTGAAATTATTTCAAAACTCCCCTTACTCATTAAACTCTTAAGATGTTCAATTACTGCTACTAACCAACTTTTTTTATCCCCCTTCTGGGATTCTAAATACTAAAAATGGGGACTTTGACAAGCTGTCCGACCCTAGAGCTCATCATAAGTTCTAAGAGAAAGGTCTTGCTGATATCCTTCTCTTCTGACTTCTTTTTTTAGTACTAGATGGTCCCCTTCTGACTTCTTCTTAATGAGATTTCTAAGTTAGCTCACAAGTAGTTACTCATCTAAAATGAGACAAACAGAACTCGCCTGGAACCCCTTCAAACTTTTGAAGCTTTCTTTTAAACCCTGTTGATCATGCTCATGCTATATTTGTAGATTATAACTCCTTTCTCCACTTTTCTCATAAAGACCTTAAAACTGTCCACTACTTGCATCATTTTAAAATAAACTTAATACTGAACTATTTTGAACAGTTGAAGTTACTCTCCTCAGAAAGTCCCTTGAAAATATGGATCCTCACTGTGTATCTGAGAAACTCTTTTTTACTTTATCTTAAACTTGCTCCACTATCCGTCTATGTTGTCCCAAAATTTCATTCCATCTAACCCAAATGCAACGCCAATCTTCAAATTTTATAGTTTAATAAACTAGACTCAGTTGTACCTTCTCAGGGGCTTTCCTTGTTAATCCTGATTCTTATCAAATCTTGTATCCCATAAAGACTTGTCCAAATATGAGTTTTTCTATGGATTTTTCCAACTTGGCCATTAAATATTCTCTCACCATGTTGCCAAAGTACTTTTTTGACTGGCAGTGAGCTCACCAGTGAGTGAGACTGAAACCTTTGTCATAGGTGGGGTCTCCTCACCACTGTACCGCAAAACTTCACTCAATGGAGTATCCTTCTCTTTTTGTCCTCAAAGGTAGAGGGAGGTAAGTATATTTTGTTAAACTAAGAGAATTCACATTACCCTAGATCCAGACCATTAGTTCCCTTTTATACTATAAGATCTCCCCAGACAAGAGCTAGCACAGTCAGGGTGAGAATCTTTTACCTATTTTCCCATTGTCTCCCTCTCTGGCTGACACCATTCAGAGATGGGTAGGCATCCACAAAAAGATGATTGAAGAGAAGCTCTCCTTGGTGACCCCTTAAGAAGCTTGGAGGTAATCATTGGTGTGGTTGCCGGTTTTGTGGGCCTCCCCTGCTGAAGCTAGAGCATCAACCTACACTACACTCTTCAAGTCTCGTGGGAAACTTATGTGCAAGCTGATGTCTTATTCTGTATATTTTTAGGAGACACTCTCGTCTACTACCCTTTCAGGGCTCAGAGCCAGCTTATCTTCATTTTACTATCAGCCAACAAATCTTTATCTGCGTATCTTTTACTCATGGAGACTTTTTCCTCCTCTGGAAGAAACTTACAAGCTCTTACTTTGGTAGACACTGGCAATACTAAAACCATTATCTGCTAGGACTCACAAAAGCCTTAGACCCCTCCCTAGGGGTGGGCCAATTTGTATAGGGTGGTGCCTCTCACGCGCTACCTAGTTAAAAAGTGCTGTCCTCATCCCTTTCAACGCAAGTGAGATACATTTTTAGAAAATTTCTCTGAAATTAACAAACTAATGTATTTGATCATTTTGGGTTAAGGCTGGTAGTGACGTTTTGATATTTTCCCTGACCTTGCTAATACAGCTATCCACAAAAAATTGTTATGCAGAGCTACAATTATTATTTCTTACCTAAATGAAAGTGCCTTGGCGTTGCCAAGGAAATGGGGAATCATCCTCATTGCTGAACTTGCCGTTGTCTAACTAGTAACAACTACCACTCCAGCTCTAACCTACTGTCACGAAATTGACCATGGGCTCCGCTAGTGTGCCAGGCCAACCATTATGAAGACTGGTGGCCCATTTCTGTTTCGCCTTCATTGGCGTACCAAACCCTTCAAATCCTGCATCCAACCTACCAACTAACCACCAATGGCTTCGCCTTTAGCCTCAGGCATCCTCGGCGTGTGCCCCAGAAAGTCCTGCCCCCTTCTTGGGCAGCTCAGGCACTTCCACGCTGCCCCACCCTTGCAATTCTTCACCAACCCATCTGGGCATGCCCCAGCGAGTCCATCCCCCTTTTTGGGCGGCTATGGCACCTCCCGTGCTGCACTCCACTAGGGTTGGTGGCTTGTCAGCTCATCCGCTGGTGGCCAGCTGGCCAGGTTTCCGCTGGTTCCTCATAGAGAGGAGGTATGGGAGCTGGCAGCGCTGGCCACTTCAGACGTGATCACTCGCACCTATTGGGTATCTCCTATCCCACCTTTCCCACTCTGGTTGCACCAAGCTACTTCAAACAAACAGGAAAGATGGCAAATGAGAGATGTTTATTAGGAGGGAATGAATGACTAATTATACTACTTTCATTGCTACTGCGCCCAAGTATTCTTTGGCTAATCAACTACCAGAAAACCCATCGGCCTCTTGATGCCACAACTCTCTATCAGATTGGAAATTCTATTCATTCATACTCATAGCGATTCCCTCCAGATCTGCTAACTGATCACCAAATATATATTAGGTCAATCCATCCTCAGCATAAGCCGCTGGTCAATTTTATATAAATTTGTATATGAATAGGACTTTGAGCATCCTCAGCATGAGTCACTGGTGATCTGAATTAGATGATGAAACCATTTCAGGTGATTTGTAATGGATTCATCAACTTTCTTCTGGAAACTCCCAAAACAATCTTTGGATGGCATTTCAGCAGCGAACGCAGCTTCCATCAAACTTCAACTCAATCAAACATATAACATTAAAAGGTATTGAACTAGGCGATTAGCTGGCAATTATGCCCAACTAACCAAAGACCCTAATTTGGATACTATTGGAAGGATTAATTTGGATAAAATCCCGACATTACCCTCCACTTAACCAGATAATACCCTTCTTTGTGACCCACCCCAAGGGTGGGTCAAGACCTCCCAGCGCCCTCAGAAAAGTAGCGCTGGTCTTAACCAGTGGCAAAAGCCACTCCATAACCAAAACCTCCAACTACTCAAGAAGCCCAAAGCGAAGACCCCTGTAGTGAGCACCAATGTTGCAAATTTTGACCATGGGCTCCGCTAGCGTGCTAGGCCAACCAATATGAAGACTGGTGGCCCTTTGCTGTTTTGCCTTCATTGGCGTACCAACCTCTACAAGTCCTGAGTCCAACCTACCAACTAACCACCAATGGCTTCGCCTTTAGCCTCAGGCATCCTCGGCGTGTGCCCCAGAAAGTCCTGCCCCCTTCTTGGGCAGCTCAGGCACTTCCACGCTGCCCCACCCTTGCAATTCTTCACCAACCCATCTGGGCATGCCCCAGCGAGTCCATCCCCCTTTTTGGGCGGCTATGGCACCTCCCGCGCTGCACCCCACTAGGGTTAGTGGCTTGTCAGCTCATCTGCTGGTCGCCAGCTGGCCAGGTTCCCGCTGGTTCCTCATAGAGAGGAGGTACGGGAGCTTGCAGCACCAGCCACTCCAGGTGTGATCACCCGCACCTATTGGGGATCTCCTATCCCACCTTTCCCACTCTAGTTGCACCAAGCTACTTCAAACAAACAGGAAAGATGGCAAATGAGAGATGTTTATTAGGAGGGAATGATGAATAATTATACTACTTTCAGGGCTACTGTGCCCAAGTACTATTTGGCCAATCAACTACCAGAAAACCCATCAGCCTCTTGATGCCACAACTCTCCATCAGATCGGAAACTCTATTCATTCATACTCATAGCGATCTCCTCCAGATCTGCTCACTGATCACCAAATATAAATTAGGTCAATCCATCCTCAGCATAAGCCGCTGGTCAATATTATATAAATTTGTATATGAATAGGACTTTGAGCATCCTCAGCATGAGTCACTGGTAATCTGAATTAGATGATGGAAATATTTCGGGTGATTTTTAACAAATTCATCAGCTTTCCACTGGAAACTCCCACAATAATCTTCAGATGGCTTTTTGGCATTGAAAGCAGCTTCTAAAGAACCTAAATTTAATCAAACATATAACATTAAAAGGTATCAAACTAGGCAATTAGCTGGCAATTAAGCCTGACTAACTGAAACTCCTAATTTGGATACTACTGATAGATTCATCTTGTTAAAATCCTGACACGTATCTAAGTGTATCAAAGCCTATGAAGATATGTTTGACTCCTCTAAAGCTTGCCCAATTCAAGCACACAGTAAGTTTGATTTAGGTTAAGCTGACAGTTGATATCACAAGATATCCTCCATTAATACCCCTATTTCTGAGGGAGGAGAGCGCCCTGGACGTTTGGGTTGACAACATAATTTCCAAAAGGTCAGATCTTTAATATCTTCTCATGTGTGCTCCACTTTGTTATTTTTAGAGATATATGATGGCTCCTTCAAAATTTGCATTGATTATGGTAATCTGAACAAAGTAACAGTTCCTGACCCCATCCATTGCCCTTTTACTAGCAATTGCTAGGTATGTTGAAAAGCGAGATTATATATCAAGATAGACTGTCTGGACGCCTTCAAACCTAATTCGCATTATGGAGACCAGGGGTTGTTGACCACTTTCCACACTAGAAAAGGTATCTACCAGTTCAGGGTCATGCCTTTTTTATGGAGAACGCGCTCACCTGCTTCTAAAGGTTCTTCAATGCCATCCTAGGAGACCTTATATATCCTGCGCAATAGCCTACATGACTATATACTGTCTTCTCTTTAGATGAAGTGTCTCACGCCGTCGTCTGGTAGCCGTCATGGAGCGCGTAGCACAGACATATCTAATGATCAAATTGAGAAAGTGCAAGTTCTCCCAGACTAAAGTTGAGTTATTTAAGTATTTTTTCTTCTCGAATAGCCCCATAATTGATAAAGAAAATAAGCATCTATCCGCAATTGGGCGACTCCTACCTCCCTCAAAGAGTTGTATAGCTTCCCTGGGACCTGCAACTCCTGTAAGAAGTTCTTTCACAGTTATATGAAGTTATGCTTCCCTTTACACTGCATCCAGGAAGAAAACTACATCTGTACATCGGATTTAATTAAGCCTTCTGTGCAGTTGATACCATTATACCGTCAACCCCATTCTAGTTCATGAAGATCCAAGCTAGCCCTTTATTGTTGTCAATGTCGCTTCTAACTTTGAAGTGAAATCAGCCTGTTGAAAGAAGGAGAGGATGTTGTGAGCGCCCTGTTAATTAATTCTAAGAAAATGTCCTTAATTCAACTCAACTACATCATTAATGACAAGGAAATTATTGCAGTTGTAGAAGCTTTACAGCACTAGCGTCATCTTTTGCTTGAATCTAGATGGCCTTTCACCATTCACACTGTTTAAAAGGCTTTATTGTACTACCGCGCACCTATAATTGGATCCCTCTACAGTCCAGATGGCTAGAGATCCTGTTAAAGCTTTAGGTTCTTGACCCTTGATTAAATTCCAAATGGTAAGTCGGGATTTGATTTTTTTGTTCTGAATACTACTCGCTTTGGCTCCCTTTGTTCAACTTACACAGTTTTCTTGTATGTGTGTTGTTCAATTTGATTTTGATATATTGGGCAGTAGTAATATGAAGACTACTATTCTAGTTGAGCTGATAGCTATAACAATAATTAGGTCTAACGCTAACCCGGTGCTTGTTCTAATATTGATTTCTTCCTAGATAGTAAAGACTTCTTCCTATGACGTCTGATAGAACTTAACTTAGGTCAAGGTTCAGAGATTCTTCTTGCTTCTTTCATGCAGAGTCCATGGAGATAGCAATAATTTAGACAAAGGATCTTCTTGTATTTCAAAAACTCTAATCAAAAGAGCTAATGCAGTCTACTTTTAGAAGTACTTAACTTCTTATTCTTATCTTGTTTTGTTATAGCTAGCCAAGGGTCTTATAGGGAATTCGGTGCACAACTTTTTGGTTGGCACCTCAATTGAAAATTGCGGCCATCACCAATGAATCAACCATCCAGGGTTGCACAAAACAATTATCTTACTCATCAAATATAATCAATTTTCTTCCCTACTTGACCGTGACAACTTCTAAGTTGAGATGAGAACGTGTTCCAACGTCCTCACTCAACTTTCATCAATTAACCTTTTCTGGTAACAGCTTGCTTAGGTAAAGGGACTCCTACTTTAAATAGCATATTGTGTTCCAGGAAAGGATAACTTAAAAAGTTGCTCTATGACAGGCGGTATAACTCACCAGCAGCTCATAAACCCCTTAGTTGATCAGTAACTAAAACTGATGACTCCTAGAAGTCAATTAAGCTATTAATAATTCAATTTGCCCCCTAATAACTTTATTATTGTTGAGGATCATCCCCTCTGAAACACTCAGTAATCAGGTGGATCATAATCCAGCAGATTAATAAATATTCACTGTAATATTTCTCCAAACGATAGTTATCATATAAGTAATTGATAACTTTAACATCCACTAGCAGGATGGATCCTCTAGTGGACCAGAAAAATTAATTATAATCAATGAAGCTGGGTAATACGGGAAAAAAATCCAAAGGATCCTGTCCATGTTCAGTTTTTAGTATGAATTGGTTAAAGGTAGTTACAACTTGATGCCAGATGCCCTCTAATGGAACCTTGATTTCCTCTAAGCTCCTCTTTAGTTGACGCCCATAATATTAAATGTTGATTAAACAAGAACAGATGAAAGGATGCCTCATGCCAACACCCTGCATTGCTTGCTATGGAACCCCTGGATGAGGATGTGAACACCTCTTCACAAGTAAGGCCACTTCAAATCCTGTTGGGTGACCATCCGAAGTTAAAGCAAGCATACTAGAGAAATAGCGAACCATTATATAATGACTACCAGGTGCTAAATGGGATATATCCACAAGGGTATATGGTGTGTCACTTATGTACCAATGAATATAGAGGTGATCTGAAATGCCCATGACCCCACCACTGGCCATCCTGGAAAAGATACTGCTGAGTTGGTCTGAAGCGCCTAAATAAGAAAAAGCCATGCCTCAGATGTTGCCAAATTCTCAAAATTTTGTTTACTATGTAATTGGTCAAATCTCAGCCGCTAGAAGGTCGCTAGCATCCTTGTACCCTTTTAAGCTGCCAAAGGCCCTTGGACATTAGTATCGCAACTTTATATTATTGAACTTCCCTATCCTATGGCTATGACGTGTTGATGGTAGTGGTTGACTGCTTTACCAAGATGGCCCAATTTGTCCCCTATAGCCCAACATCACATCTGTCCAAACTGCCAGGCTCTTTGTTTACCACATCTTCAACATGCATGGCATTCCAAAAGAGTATATAAGTGACCATGACCCTCAATTCATGGCCAAGTTCTGGGAAGCATTGTTGTATATCTTGGGTTATCTTCCCCTGCTGCTCTACAGCCTTCCACTTTAGTCTGACGGACATATATAGAATGTGAACTAAGGTTTAGAGCTTTTCCTGAGTAGCTACACCAACGCAGAACCCAAAATATTGGGTTTAACACCTAACTAGCACAAACTTCATATGATAACCTGAACCACTCCTCTTTGGGTATCTCATCTTTATTTGCAAATTATAGTCACAATCCCAGCTTTAATTTGTATCCACAAATATAGTTAAAAGTTGAAGTTGCAAATGAGCTACAAAAGAGTAAAAAACATCCATCAGGAAGTAAAGGAACATATGACTTAGCTGTTAGATGCTACAATGCCCACGCTGACCACAAGCACCATGAGTGGTCTGAATATAAGACAGGCGACATGGTTTTGGTTAATGACAAGAACCTGAAAATGAGATAATCCTGTCAAAAATAGGACTCAAGTTCGTTTATTTAATAAAATTATGCAGAAGGTTTGCCTCACATATTATGGATTATATCTACCCCCTTCCATCAGTGTTCTTCACCCTTCACGAGTGTCTCCTGACCACGTATGACGGCCAATGCCTTCTCATCCTGAGACAGTTTTTTAGATGGTGAGCAACAATATGAATCTGATAGCATTCTTGCCTCCCATTTATCTTGACGTTGCCTCTAATTTTTGGTGTCCTGGAAAAGCTATTATGAAACTGAGAACAATTTGGTGTCTCTCAGAGACTTCACCAATTCCTAGAGTTGTTCTGCAACTTCCATGAAAGGTTCCCTGATGCTGTAGGCCCTGCCTCCCAAGCCCCACTGGTAACCATGACTTTACATACCCCACTTGAATTTTTCCTTGTCTAGTCTCCTTTGTCATAATGTAACCCAGTAAGAGTAGAGAGTGATGTCACAGCTAGTAACAATATGCCTGGTGTTGATCAAAATATAAATCTAAGCCACAAAAGGCCCAGGAATCAAGGCAAGACCCTTAAAAAACCAGTGTTCTCTAAGGTCATTAATAGAAAGTGTGTTCTAAATTTACCTTTCAGTACCAACACTCATGGTAACAAAAAAGTTGGAAATTCAGATTAAATAAGCCCAAAAATTTGTAAAGTTACCAGGCACAGGGTAATAAAGTTCGTAGAGGTCACACAATTCTAATTTTTTGAAAAGGAAAAACTTTATATAATGGATTAGGTTTCAATGATCACTTAATTTATAAAATTCGCCCATGATATTGGGAAACCCTGCTAATATTGTCTTTAATACTTAAAATAATTTTATCATACCATTGTTAGAAAGTGATCTCTGTTGTTTTTATTTAGTTATGGCTCTACAATTTATGTATCATATTGGCTTAAACCTCTTCTTGTGATGGATAGCTGAGACCTGCAGTTCTAACCTCAATATAACGAAAAATAAAGCCTCAATATGTGCTATTCTGTTATATCTGCAGCATGCTTTTTTTCATTTTTCATTTTGATTCCTAACCAAACTGGCTCAATCAATTGTGCCTCTTTACCCTATTGCTCTGGGAAAGTTTGGTGTGCTTTGTGACCTATAAGTTTATTTAGAGACATACTAGCGATTGTTAGGACGTTGCTTCCTATACCTAGCCCACTTTGCACTCTTTTAGCTGCTTTTCCTGAAGTTTTAACTTCAGCAATCGCTGTAATCAGATTTCTTGAAAGATGGGGTACAGCGAGTGTCAAGCTTGTCACCATATGGTAATTGAGAGGGTTGATGATGAGTGAATTGCTCTTATTAAACTAAGACTAAGATTTGACCAAATGTTGCCAAATCAAGAGTGAGAATATGATTAAACTGCTATTCCAGGCCAGGCATCTCAATCTTTATAATTCCAGGAACTTAAATGGTATAACACCCTTATAGAAACATGAAAAAACATGTTAAACTAGTTTAAGTAATTTAAATATTTGATCTTAAAGTATATAACAAGTTGTTCATTTGAGATAAGCCAACTAGGGGATATACTAAACGAGAAGAAAATAAAAAACTATCATATCAAAATTTATTTGATTAATTTTTTCTTTCTCGTTGCAAACACTTTTGCAACCCATTCAATTCAAGACTAAATCTAGTTTGATAATCTCATAGAGGGGATTAGTCTGTGCCCATGTCTGGGAGCAGTTGGGCAAGCAAGGCAAGAGGAGCAGGCAGAAGGCCCACGGCCTCTAACATTCAAAAATGCCCCGGAGAATCTGGCGGAATAGAAAAAATCTAAAAAAACTGGCGGTCACAATTTCCCCGGAGATACTCACGTGGCAAGCACAATGCAACCAGTACATCAACATGCCACATTCCCAGCCACTTTTGTCGGTGGAATTTGGAGTCCGTGTGTATCTGGACATCCAAAAAATGGCCCTATGGGAAAAATTTTGTGAAGATGTACACAAAATTTTCCCAACTGTGGTGTACATTGCACTTCACTCCATGTCGCGCAGTTGGCTGGACCTAGGTTTCAAAAGCAAAATAGCAGCAGACGAGGCTGCAGCAGTGTGCATAGTGGTCGACCTCCCTGAAGGGCAACGGGTCATCAAAACTAAATGCACCAGATGGACAAAATCAAACCAAATTTTTCTCACGTTTGACTTTTTGCCTGCTACAGTAAAATGTGACATTTTGGAGCAACACCTGAAAGATGGTTCCACCATATATGGCGAAATACAATCTCTCGAAATGCAACGTTTCACACTGATGCCACACCTGTGCACTGGCAAAGCCATTGCAGTTCTGACCCCAACCGAGGAGATTGCAAAGGACCTAACCCAGATCCCACACTCCACCTTTATTGACATCGCAGGGCATACCACCCACCCATTCCAGGTAACTATAGACAGCGCACCCCCCATTTGCACCCACTGTGACGCATTTGGCCATAAGGTGCATGCATGCCCCATCAAAGAGGGCGTCACATTCCAAGAGCACCCCTTGGCGGCCATGGCCAGCGGAGAGGCGCCCTATGAACCAACCGCAAGCACCAAGGAGGCTTTCCCGTGGGGAGCACAAGGCTGCTACCTATTGGTAAAGCCCATCTCCCCGCAGGAGTGGAAGAAGGCCAAGCAGGCCCATAGTACTGCGGCCAAGGAAGCGGCCAAGGCCACCACCACCATCCCACACTCACAACGTTAGGAGAACATGGAGACCTTTGTGGTGGAAGCAACTCGGGAATCCATCACCCAATCAGATTGGGAGGCCCATGCCAAATGGGCCACTCAATCCAAGGATCTGATGGGAGATTTGATCTCACCCAATCGCTGCACCCAAGCCCCGGTCAAAACTGACTTGGGACCTATCCCAACTGAAAAAAATTTTTTTGCCCCACTCGACGGTGCACCAAACTTATCCGCACCACAAAAAATTCGTCCGGCGTCGGGAAAACAAAAAGCGAAGGCCAAAGCCAACGTGACTCTTTTGCAAAAATTAACAAAAACCCCAATAGCGTTGCTGCTAATACCCGCGCTGCTGTGAAAGCCCGTGGGGACCTGGAAGAGGCTGGTGGGCCCAGGGGCCCACCCCTGGCACCTAAGGTGCGATAGGGGAAACCTTCACTCTAGGGATGCTGAATATTGCTGGACTCAAGGCCTCCCCATCCCGGGCAGGAAACTGAGTTTTTTACAAAATAATTTACCCGTGGATATCCTGGCCATCCAGGAAACCCACAATCCACAAGGTTCCTAGGAAGCTTGGAAAACAATGCTCCTACCATCCCTATCCTTTTGGTCGAAGCACTGTGGGGTGCTAATTCAGAAAAACAATTTTTTCAAATTTACATCTTCAAAAACATTCCTAAATGGCCAAGTGCTTGTTGTCACCTTCTCGTGGGCCAATGTTGCATACACAATCGTCAACATTTACGCCCCAAATGGTGCACAAGAGCATCAGGAATTTTTCTTGTCAGTTAAATCCCTCCCGCTACCCCCCAATTCTTTCCTTATTGGTGACATTAACTGTTGGCTAACCTCACCAACGGACCGGTGGCTGCCCTTACCCCACGCCCCACAGGGTCACATAGAACTACGCGTTCTAAAAGCCACCCTTGGGTTAATGGATGCGCTGCCGCGAGATGCCCCACTGCTCGAAAACATGACACGTCCCCACGTCCACAACGGCCAATTAAGGTCCATGACCCACATTGACCTTATTCTAGCACTGGCGAAATTCCAACCCCACATCTCCCACTTCAAAACAATGAAAATGGAATTCTCCAACCACCGACTGGTCATAATAACATACCACTTACCCATCACAGTTGCAAAGGCCCCACATTGGTGCAAAATCTGCCTCCAGAGCTCGCGTCGCCAGGATTTTCCATGTGGGTGGAAGAGGCAACTTTGGCAAAATCGTTTGTTGCACCGTTTTGCGTGGACCCCAAATCCCTATGGGCAACTTTCAAAGAAGACACCATCCGCCACTATCGCTATCTCTCATCCAGATGCTCACGAGCCACATCTGCGGTTATATCATGTGCGCTGGCGGAATTAGCCCACTTGGAGTCCAACATTCCACCCTTAGGATATAGCCCTGCATGGGGCCAGAAGTGGGCGGAGGCAGCTGCCCACCTCAACGCACTTGAAAGGCAACACAAACATCGGGTTTGTGTCCAATACAGGGCCACACGCATCACAAAAAGGTGACAAGTGCACCGCATACTTCTTCAAAAAAAATTTTGCACCATGCCAGAGCGTGGCCTGCACACAGGTGCAAAGATTGGATAATTCTATTGTGGACACACCGGCCGAAGTGGCAATCAAAATGCAAAGATATTACTCCAAGTTATACCGAGCCAAACCAATTCAGCTGGCTTAAATGGCAGAATTTCTCACCAGAGCTTATATACACCATTTTCCGATACCCAGAAATAATGAATTTAATTACTCCGAATGAATTATGGACTACCATTCGCAATGCGCCAAACCAAAAATGCCCAGGCCCAGATGGCATTCCATATGAGTTCTACAAAAAATATTTTAAATATATATCCCCATTGCTGCTAGCCTCACTCAACCAAAGCCTGTTGGAAATGCACCTCCTACCAGGAGGACATGAGGCCTTTACGGTCACACTCTTCAAGAAAGGGGATAGGCTAGACTTAGCCAACTGGCGCCCCATTTCTCTAACAAACACAGACACCAAAATTTTAACAAAAATCATGGCTAACCGTTTAGGGACTGTAGCATCTGCCACCATCTCCCCAGAACAATTCGGTTTCATCCCCAGAAGGTCGATTTGGGATAACGTGCACTCTGTGGCTAATGTGTGTCAGTCCACAGCCTCTGGGGCACTTGTATTCTTGGACTAACAAAAAGCCTATGATAGAGTAAACTGGGAATACCTTAGGGCCTGCCTCCAACAATTCTGCCTACCTCCCCACTTCATTAACTGGGTGATGCTGCTCACGGAATCTGCAACAATGGCAGTGCGCGGTCCAGGTTTCCTAACGGAAGTAGTCCATCCTCAAAGGGGCCTGCGACAAGGGGACCCCCTGAGCCCACTCTTATACAACTTCAGCCTTGACCCACTACTGCGAAATGTGAATGCCCAACTCACTGGGGTCCATGTGCCAGGCCAAACCCCAGTCAAGATGATGGCATTTGCAGATGATTGCGTGGTGGGGGTGTCTAATAACAAAGATGCACGCGCGCTTGAAGTCCTCATCCAGGAATATTCTCGGGTAAGCAACGCGGCACTGAACGCCTCCAAAACCGAAATCATCCTCCTTGGTCGGTTTCAGAACTGCTGGGGTCCAGCAAGTAGTTCCCAACCCAGCCCATCTGCTCGCCCACGTCCACGCCTTACTAACTCAAAACACACCGCTCCACTGGTGCTCCCCTTGTGCCACGACCTACCATAGGACCGGTACACCATCTGGGCGTGTGGTTGGAGGCAGGTGGATACGCGTCAGCAGTAATGGAGTGCCATATACTGGACAACGTGACGAAGCGAATCGCCTCTCTCAGAGCCCACCCTACTACTCTCACTGGCGGGGTTGTTCTTGCCAACTCTATGCTCCTATCCAAAGTCTGGTTCGGAGCCCACGCCATCCCCTTCTCCCCAAGCTTCTTCAAATCCCTGTATGCTTTGCTACAAGGTTGGCTTTGGTCTGGCCGCCCTCCACCAGTATGGCTAGAGGTCATGTTTGGCCCTCATCATCATGGTGGCATGGGCCTACTTGACTTCAAAGCCCATGCCGCCAAGATCCTGGGCACCTGGATTGTGGCTGTCACTGCTCCTACACTCCCATCCCAACACTGGTCCCACGCGGCCCGCTCCAACTTCTTCCGAGCCTTGGGCCTCAACAATCCATCAAACCCCCACTCCCTGATGAAATACCTCGCATCACACACATCAGCCACAGGTCCTCACGGGACCAAAACCACTACAAACGAATCCTACTCTCCATGCGAAGCGCAGAGTGGAGAATTCGTATTAGTGGACATACAACCTGAAGAGGCCGCCCCTCTCTTCAGTTCACACAAGTGGTACAGGGACTACCCATCTATGATGGCGTGATCCCCATTCGACCCCAATTCCTATCCAGGGTGGACTACCTGGACATGATGGACATCCCTTATTCCACTGAGACCCAAAAGACTATCTGGAAATACGCACACCATCCTATGTTGCAGCCTCAAGTCCGCTCCCATGTGTGGCGCTGCCTGAGGCGGGTGTATCGTACAGCTGAGCGCTCTAATGCTTTACACTCATCCTGTGTCGTGTGTGGCCAGTATGGAACGCTGTTTCACCGCCTGGAGAAGTGCCCCACCTCTAAAGTAATATGGCGCGAAGTCCAACGTCTGCTAGGCCAGGATCAAACACATCCCTTCAGTCTGTCAAGAGATATGTTTGCTTCATCAATGGCCTCCCCTCTCCTACCCTCCCTCCATGCTCTGGTGGTTGAAATCGCCATGTGGACTATCCACACGATTGTCTTGGATGCCATCGCAGGCTCCATCCCCACCCTCCCAGAAGCTGTCCACAGATTCCGGTCTCATTTGGCCTGATCACTTTCAAGCGTGGATGTTTGGATATCTCCCACCACGTCGCCGGAAGCTGGTCTCCTCCTGGTTCCCAGTCTGGTTCATCAAATCATACCCCTTCCTCCACACGTGCTTAATAGTGGCTACGTCCCCTACACACGTTCCCTCCCCCTTCCCATAAGTGGCGTTCCCGCTGGCAACAAGAGATAGCATCGCTTCTCTGAGGTGCCTCCCCTGGTACTAAGTTTTGTCTCATCTGAGTCATATTCGGAAGTGTCCGTCCCATGGTCGGCCTTCCCCGCAATAAATTCAAAATTTATTTGATTAGAAAAGGCACAAAATTAACAATACTGAAACCAACTAGATGGAAAAGTGGCAAATGCTAACTGGCGATGTTGAGGGGAGGGGGAATGGGAGGTGCTTCCTCAACATAACCTTCCCATATTAAAGTAAGGGCCAAAGCTGAGAGCAAGGGCGTTGATTATCAGCTGTATATGATTTAGTATCACTTAAGGGAGAAATCTTAGAATATGCGCGCAGATATAAGCTAATGATATACTGTCATGGTTAGAAAATGGCATCATAATTGGGACCAATGTTAAAGACAAAGCAGCATATTGGGAGGCCAAGAAGGTGAAGTTGGATGGCCTCTCTGACCTCAAGCATAACATAGATCAACACTGGGTCAAGGAAAAGAATGCCCAGGTTGGTCCCAAGAATGAAATAGAAGTTCTGCTCTGTATAACAGCAGGTGCATTAAAACAAACTAGCTTTGCAGTGAAGGAAAACGGTTTGCTTCGGTTTTTAGGTGAACAGGGACTTGAAACCCGTTTAGTCTCAAAATTTCCAGCTTGGGTCAGCCGCTCCTACAATCAGTCACCCAAGTTCGGTCAATTACCAAGTACTGTGTATTGTACAATGGAAGCGTGCGCCTATTGGTGCGCCTCAGCTTAGACCATCTTACTTCAATTTTTTTTTCCAAAATACCTATTATTTCTTATGCTGAGACCAATCTCTCCTGTTGGTCAACTTCCCTATCAATAAACCCTTTGCTAAGTACACCATTTTCTTATTAATGTTATCTTGGACGCTCCTGTGCGCAGACCTCTTCACAGAGGTCTCACGCTACATAACCTTTTAATTTTAACTACAATAAAACTATTTGCCTATGCATTGTTGGGCCGCCCAGGTTCCCTCTAACCTAGGACGCCTATACCTTACTACTCTGTGCACTGCGTTGTTCCTGTTTGTTACTCACTCTAATAATAACACTCCTCAACCAAAGTTACTATTCCTTAAGCACCCTCTGCTGGGCTCTAGTAACTTTTGTACTAATGACTAGTTCCATGGCGTTAGCCCTGTGCATCGAGCACTACCACGCTGGGAACAGGAGAGTTATAGACATTCTCCTCACATTAGTTGACCAACATTTTTCTCTTATGTGCATGAACTTTTTCCATGTGGGACTTTTAAAAAGCGATAACAGTGTGCGCCAGCTGTGTGCGTCAGCTGTGATAAGCCTCACCACTGTTTCCTCTTTTGCCTTGATGGATGGAGCATCTTGGCATTATTTTTGCTTCCTCAAGCTGGAAAGTACCCACCCTTCTTGCTTTTACCCACTGAATACGAACGCTTTGCGGTCTGGAAGTCAAGATTCACTGACTTTCCACCAAAAATAATAAAATTGATCTAATATCGATGAATCCCCCTTGGGTTGGGACCATCTAGTACTAAAAAAAATAATAAAACTGATCTATATAAACAGGGTTTACTTCTACAGCACGTTCAGACAATGTTTGTGGAATCTTTTAAGATGGTCCTGGGGGTGATGGCCTTGGATAACGTCATGCAACTCATTGCTGTAATGGGAATAGGGTCATTCACGACTAAAAACGCGTTCTATAATAAAAAAACACCATATATATCTCCAAACTATATATACTCTTTTATGGCTTTGATATGGAACCTACTCCTGTGTATCAAATTACCCCAGAGAACCCCCACTTGACCTCTACCATGATCCTCAGCACTCAGGAGGTTGAAAAGAAACTATGTTTACAATATGAAAATGTTTATGCCACTACTGAAGATATGGTGGGATATGTGAACCCAGTAGTAAGAGTGGCCCATTATCCCTCTCTATTTTATGATTCAAATACATACCAGGGAGACATGTTAATGCCAGATGAAGAGTTTAGTGGTGAGTATTGGTGCTTTCTGCTTTAAAAATAAAGTTCATTTTGGGTTATTTTCTATTGACTGTTACCCTTTCATTTCCTTTAGGGAAAATAGTACCACTATTTTAGTGGATACTGAAGACTCTGAAAATTTTATGGACCAAAACCTAGCCGACTACATTTAGCTGAGTTACGTACCAGGTGGTATGGTTAGAGGAGGGGCTTCCCAAGATATTCTACACGCTGAAAATTTGGGTTTAGTGGACTATCAAGTTGGCGACTATTATTTGTCTGGCCACTTTCAAGCTATCAAAAACCTCTTTTACCCCATAATTTTGGTTGTAGAGTGGTTGCAAAGGTTTGATGTCAGGAAAAACTTGAAAGAAAATACCTTATCCCTCACTTTGAAGAATGTTGACAAGTTGGTAGTCCCTTTGGCCGAAGTCAACTTTCAGGGCTTTTGCCTTACTGGTTCAATTTTACCCTCGCAGTCTTGTCCCGTTGCTGAAGCCCTCTGGGGAGGTTCCCCTCCCTTCCTGTTTGGAGGGGTCGGAATCTTCGTTTGATGTGGCTTCAGCTAATGCACTACCAGACCAGTCAGAGTTTGATTGCAAATTCAAGCTCATTATTGATCTGGTGCTTATATCTTCCCCCTTTACCCATTGACTGTCCGAGAGTAAGAGGCCTTAGATTTGTGGGTTAAGGAGCAGTTAGCCAAGGGTGCTATTTTTCAGCGAACCTCTCCTGAGTGTTCCCCACTTCTCTTCGTTGAGAAGGCCGAGAGTACCTTATGCCCATGCGTAGACTATGGGAATCTCAACAACGTTACTGTATCAGATCTTTATCCCATTCCTTTGAATTCTCAGATTGCGCGCTATGTGGAGAGGGCTAAAATCTTTTCCAAACTGGATTGCCTCAATGCGTTCAATCAGATTCGGATTAACAAAGTACAGGAGTGGTTAACCGCATTCTGTACCAGAAAAGGGATTTTTCAGTTTTGGGTCATGCCCATTTGGCTTAAGAATGCCCCTGCTATCTTTCAACGCCGTATTGATGCTGCTTTGAGGGACCTGTTGGGGGTAAGCGCATTTGCCTACATGGATGATATATTGGTGTTTTCCAATGATCATGAGTCCCATACAGTACACCTTTGGCAAGTGGTAGAGAGGTTAAAGGCAGCCAGCCTTACGCTGTATATTAGCAAGTGTAAATTTTTCAAGTTCCAAGTCTTTTTTCTGGGCAACATTGTGTTTGGTCAAGGACATATGATAACTCCAGACAAGGAGAAGGCAATTCGTGAATGGCCCACCCCCACTTCAGTCATTGAATCGAGGAGATTTTTGGGGACGTGTACGTTCCTCAAGAAGTTCACGCCCCAATTTTTCTGAGGTGGCAGAGCCCCTATATAAGGCCAGTGGAGCAAAATGCTTCAGTGGTCCCCTGTTTGGAGGATGCTTTCTAAGTAGTAAAGTACACCTGTTGTCCACGTCCGTCCTTTGACATGTTGAACCTTCAAAGGAGTTCATTGTGTCTACTGATGCCTGCAACTTCGCCATAGCGGCTGCCCTATTACAAATAGGCGAAGATAGTATAGAGCATCCAGTAGGATATCTTTCTAGGAAAATGTCTTTGCCCGTGTTAAACTACGCTGCTTATGACAAAGAGTTACTAGCAGTGGTGGAGGCACTGACTTATTGCATCACTTGCGTGGCTCATCCCAACCTTTCCATGTACATAAAGATCACCAAGCCTTACTGTATTACCACGCTCCTCATGTCTTAACTCCTCGGCAGACCCATTGGCATTAGACCCTTGTCCAACTTTCATTTTCTTACGAGTTCACCAAGGGAAAGAAGAATGGGTTGGCGTTTGCTTTGAGTTGCAACCCTGCTTTAGCTCCAAATCCAAAGGAGGTGGATGTTCATAACACCCTGTTGATGATTCCGCTGGGTAAGATTACATCTCAACTTCCCTCTTCCACGGCCAACAGGCCAATGCTTGCACCTCTGAAAAATTCAGAGGAATACAGTATGTTCAGAAAGGTAGTTCTTTCTTAGACGTTATTTGCTAAATATAATAAGGTACTCGCTAAGAGCGCACTGAATTAGGATGATCTAACCAGGAGTTATCATGTAAAGGATGAGATGGTGTGGTTTCAGGGGCGCCTATGGGTTCCTGCTGAACCACTTTGCCTGTAAATCATCCAGGACCATCTTGACGGAATCACCGTTGGTCATCCTGGAAAAGCAAAGACCTTGTAGTTAATTTGACGCACCTACAATTGGAAAGGCCTGCCTGATCAGGTGGGACGTTATTTTAAAGAGTGCCTGATCTGCAATCAAATGAAACCCAATTGTCAACCTCTAGTGGGGTTGTTGGTACCAGTCTAAAAGGCTAAAGGGCCCTGGACTTCCCTATTGGTGGATTTTATTATGGAATTACCTGTTTCTGATGGTTATGATGCCATCATGGTGATGGTGGACCGTTTTATGAAGTTCGCCCAATTTATTTCTTGCAGAACAACAATAACCGCGGCTGAGATGGCTAGGATCTTCAATACTCATGTGTTTGCGCTTCAAGCGGTCCCCCAAGAAATTTTTAGTGATTGGGCCCCCAGTTTACCTCCATCTTTTAGGAACAGTTGCGTAATTCTCTTCAAATTCACCCCTGCCGTTCAACTTCCTATCACCCTCAATCAGATGGGCAGATTGAACGAGTGAACCAGTGCTTGGAACAATTCCTGCGGTGTTACACTGCCGCGGATTATTCAGATTTGGTTCCTCACCTTCCTATGGCCCAAATTAGCTACAAAAACACTTTGCATTATTCGACCAGTTGATCCCCATTTTTCTCCAACCATGGTTTTAATTCCGCCTTTAACATTCAGCCCAGCTGTGAATCTAAAGTTGAAGCGGTGATGGACTTTGCCAAGATTATCAAGAAAGTACACCAGGGGGTTCCCACGAGTTTAAAGGCGGAAATGCGAGTATATAAGGAGAACGCTGATGGTTGCGATGAGTGGGTCCAGCGTACAAAGAAGGGAATCTCGTGATGTTTGATGCCCATAACACCCTATCAAGCAGCCATGCAAAAATATGATACCAAAGAGGATTGGCCATACCGAGTTGTTAGAAAGGTGGGCCGCGCCTCATACCAGTTGGATCTTCCCTCTTCATTTGAGATCATTCTGTCTTTCATGAGAGCTAATTGAGATGTTTGAGGGCCCTCCAGAGACTCCTGAGGTTTATATCGTGGATGGGGTGCCAGAGTGGGAAGCAGAGGAAATAGTAGCATACCACAGAGTAAAGAGAAGACTTGAGTACCTTGTATCTTGAAAGGGATTCAATGTAGCAGAGAATTTATGGGTACCCGAGTGTGACTGTGCACATTCCCAGGACCTGATCAACGCTTTTCACAAGCGTTTTCCCTAGGCTGCCAGATCTAAGTCAAAGCAACCCATTGCCGCAATGAAGTTGGCCCCAGCCCACAAGAAGTTTCCATGGCGCAATCCCCTGGAGGGGGTTGAGCCCCAAAAGGATGAGAGGGTAATGTCTTGGTTAGAAAATGACATCATAATTGGAACCAATGTTAAAGACAAAGCAGCATGTCGGGAGGCCAAGAAGGTGAAGTTGGAAGGCCTCCCTGACCTCAAGCATAACATAGATCAACACTGGGTCAAGGAAAAGTATGCCCAGGTTGGTCCCAAGGATGAAAGAGAAGTTCTGCTCTGTATAACAGCAGGTGCATTAAAACAAACTAGCTTTGCAGTGAAGGAAAATGGTTTGCTTCGGTTTGTAGGTAACCAGGGACTTGAAACCCGTTTAGTCTCAAAATTTCCAGCTTGGGTCAGCCGCTCCTACAATCAGTCACCCAAGTTCGGTCAATTACCAAGTTCTGTGTATTGTACAATGGAAGCGTGCACCTATTGGTGCGCCTCAGCTTAGACCATCTTCCTTCAATTGATTGTTTTTCCAAAATACCTATTAAGACTTATGTTGAGACCAATCTCTCCTGTTGGTCAACTTCCCTATCAATAAACCCTTTGCTAAGTACACCATTTTCTTATTTATGTTATCTTGGACGCTCCTTTGCGCAGACCTCTTCACAGAGGTCTTACGCTACATTAACCTTTTAATTTTAACTACAATAAAACTATTTGCCTATGCATTGTTGGGCCGCCCAGGTTCCCTCTAACCTAGGAAGCCTATACCTTACTACTCTGTGCACCGCGTTGTTCCTGTTTGGTTAATCACTCTAATGATAACACTTTTCAACCAAAGTTACTATTCCTCAAGCACCCTCTTCTGGGCTCTAGTAACTTTTGAACTAATGAATAGTTCCCTGGCGTTGGCCTTGTGCACCGTGCACTACCACGCTGGGAACAGGAGAATTATAGACACTCTCCTTACATATACATAGAGTTACCATGTTCTAGATTAAAGATTTGCGTCAGAGAGAAAGCATATCTTGTTAATGTCCCTCATATGTTAATGTGATAAGTACACTGACTGGTTTTATCCTGAAAAATATGATGGACTTATGCTTACCTGTAAGAAACCCTTATTATATGATATATACCAGTGTTACTATTTTTGCAATTTCGCTAAATCACTCTCTGGCAGAGTGCCAGGCCAATCAGTATGAGAACTGCTGGCCCTTGCTGTTTCAAATTCATTGTCGTACAACCCTACATGTCCGCGTTTAACCCATAACCCAGCAGACCAAATACTTTGCTAAGAGCCATTGACCCCTTTTAGGTATGTTAGGTGGTCCTCAGCCCCTTCATTGGCGGCCTGACCCCTTGCTCCTTTCCCTCATTCTCAATCGCCAGTCCCTCTTAGGTGTGCACTGGAAAGATCTTCTTCATCCTAGGGGTTATTGCTCCCACGTTACATTACCCTCATGACTGAAGGCCATTAGCCCATTGTTATTGGTGGCCAGTTGGCCAAAATCCCGATGGGGATTTCTTGTAATGCTGAGGTATGGGAGCTGGCAGCATCGCCACTCCAGGCATGTCATCCCACACCTGCATTGGGGATCTTCAGTCACACCTTTATTAACCTAGAAGTTCTTACTCTTAACAATAAATAAAGGTGGTTGAAAGAGAAATGTTTATTAAGAGGGAATTACAACTACTTGTACTATACTATTTTACTTAACAAAGCCCATTGGAATCCCTCACCAGAAACTCAAAGAATTGTCAGCCCTCTACTAAGCCTCATTCCATCATAATCTGTTCTTCCAAAATGCCAAATATCAATTTGACATATCCTAGGCATCAGTCACCTGCAGTCATTTATAAACTACTATAGAAAAATAACATATATCCCTGAAATCAGTCGCTGATATTCAGAATCAGAGGTGGCGGAATCACTTTTGTTTACTCTAATAACAGAAACCTCAGTATTGGGATTTTGATATGCCCATATTAACCAGCCAGTTAGATTAAATGTTGCTGTTTTGCTGCTAGGGGATTATCTACTCCTGTGGATGGGGAAATTATAACTTTTTTAACGATAACGTTGTTTGGCTAATTGTGCCAAACAAATATTTACATATCCACTAAGTGTTGATCATCCAGATTTGTCATGTTTCATCAGGGATGATTGCTGACAAATGTATCTACTTTATGGCTGGATTGCTGTATAACTATTTTTTAATTTAATGCGGAAGAAGGCCAAGCAGGCCTGTAGGACCGCGGCCAAGGAAGCGGCCAAGGTCACCACCACCATCCCACACTCACAACGCCAGGAGGACATGGAGACCTTCGTGGCAGAAGCAACTTGGGAATCCATCACCCAATCAGATTGGGAGGCCCAAGCCAAATGGGCCACTCAATCTGAGGATCCGATGGGAGAATTGATCTCACCCAATCGCTGCACCCAAGCCCCAGTCAAAACTGACTTGGGACCTATCCCAACTGAAAATTTTTTTTGCCCCACTTGACGGTGCACCAAACTTATCCGCACCACAAAAAATTTGTCCGACGTCGGGAAAAAAAAAAAGTGAAGGCCAAAGCCAATGTGACTCTTTCCACAAAAATTAACAAAAACCCCAATAGCGTTGCTGCTAATACCCATGCTGCTGTGAAAGCCCGTGGGGACCTGGAAGAGGCTGGTGGGCCAGGGGGCCCACCCCCTCGCACCTAAGGTGCGATAGGGGAAACCTTCACTCTAGGGACGCTGAATATTGCTGGACTCAAGGCCTCCCCATCCCGGGCTAGGAAACTGAGTTTTTTACAGAATAATTTACCCGTGGATATCCTGGCCATCCAGGAAACCCACTGTCCACGAGGTTCCGAGGATGCTTGGAAAACAATGCTCCTACCATCCCTATCCTTTTGGTCAAAGCACTGTGGGGTGCTAATTTGGAAAAACAATTTTTTCAAATTTACATCTTCAGAAACATTCCTAAATGACCGAGTGCTCGTTGTCACCTTCTCATGGGCCAATGTTGCACACACAATTTTCAACATTTACACCCCAAACGGTGCACAAGAGCGTCGGGAATTTTTCTCATCAGTCAAATCTCTCCCGCTACCCCCCTGATTCTTTCCTAATTGGTGACATGAACTGTTGGCTAACCTCACCAACAGACCGGTGGCCACCCTCACCCCATGCCCCACAAGGTCATGTAGAACTACGCGTTATAAAAGCCACCCTTGGGTTAATGGATGCGCTGCCACGACATGCCCCACTGCTCGAAAACATGATGCATCCCCACATCCACAACGGCCAATTAAGGTCCATGACCCGCATTGACCTTATTCTAGCGCCGGCGAAATTCCAACCCCACATCTCCCACTTCAAAACAACGAAAATGGAATTCTCCGACCACTGACTGGTCTCAATAACATACCACTTACCTGTCACAGTTGCAAAGGCCCCACATTGGTGCAAAATCCGCCCCCAGAGCTTGCGTCGCCAGGATTTTCCATGTGGGTGGAAGAGGCAACTTTGGCAAAATCATTAGTTGCACCGTTTTGCGCGGACCCCATTTCCACATGGGCAACTTTCAAAGAAGACACCATCCGCCACTATCGCCATCTCTCATCCAGACGCTCATGAGCCACATCGGCGGTTATATCGCATGTGCTGGCAGAATTGGCCCACTTGGAGTCAAACATTTCAGCCTCAGGATATAGCCCTGCATGGGGCCAGAAGTGGGCAAAGGCAGCAGCCCACCTCAACGCACTTGAAAGGCAACACAAACATCGGGTTTGTATCCAATACAGGGCCACATGCATCACTAAAGGTGACAAGTGCACCGCATACTTCTTCAAAAAATTTTTTTGCACCACGCCAGAGCGTGGCCTGCACACAGGTGCGAAGATCGGATAATTCTATTGTGGACATACCGGCCAAAGTGGCAATCAAAACGCAAAGATATTACTCTGAGTTATACCAAGCTGACCCAATTCAGCCAGCCGAAATGGCAGAATTTCTCACCAGAGCTTATATCCACACCGTTTTCCAATAGCCGGAAATAATGAATTTAATTACTCCAAACGAATTATGGACTACCATTCACAAAGCAAAACTGAAAATGCCCAGGCCCAGATGGCATTCCATATGATTCTACAAAAAATATTTTAAATATATATCCCCATTGCTGCTAGCCTCACTCAACCAAAGCCTGTTGGAAATGCGCCTCCTACCAGGAGGACATGAGGCCTTTACAGTCACACTCTTCAAGAAAGGGGATAGGCTAGACTTAGCCAACTGGCGCCCCATTTCTCTAACAAACATAGACACCAAAATTTTAACAAAAATCATGGCTAACCGTTTAGGGACTGTAGCATCTGCCACCATCTCTCCAGAACAATTCGGATTCATCCCCAGAAGGTCAATTTGGGATAACGTGCACTCTGTGGCTAATGTGTGTCAGTCCGCAGCCTCTGGGGCACTTGTATTCTTGGACCAACAAAAGGCCTATGATAGAGTAAACTGGGAATACCTTAGGGCCTGCCTCCAACAATTCTGCCTACCTCCCCACTTCATTAACTGGGTGATGCTGCTCACGGAATCTGCAACAATGGCAGTGCGCGGCCCAGGATTCCTAACGGAAGTAGTCCATCCTCAAAGGGGCCTGCGACAAGACCCCCTGAGCCCACTATTATACAACTTCAGCCTTGACCCACTACTGCGAAATGTGAATGCCCAACTCACTGGGGTCCATGTGCCAGGCCAAACCCCAGTCAAGATGATGGCATTTGCAGATGATTGCATGGTGGGGGTGTCTAATAACAAAGATGCACGCGCGCTTGAAGCCCTCATCCAGGAATATTCCCGGGTAAGCAACGCGGCACTGAACGCCTCCAAAACCGAAATCATCCTCCTTGGTCAGTTTCAGAACTGCTGGGCCCCAGCAAGTAGTTCCCAACCCAGCCCATCTGCTCGCCCATGTCCACGCCTTACTAACTCAAAACACACCACTCCACTGGTGCTCCACTTTGTGCCACGACCTACCATAGGACTGGTACGCCATCTGGGCGTGTGGTTGGAGGCAGGTGGATACGCGTCAGCAGTAATGGAGTGCCATATACTGGACAACGTGACGAAGCGAATCGCCTCTCTCAGAGCCCACCCTACTACTCTCACTGGCGGGGTTGTTCTTGCCAACTCTATGCTCCTATCCAAAGTCTGGTTCGGAGCCCACGCCATCCCCTTCTCCCCAAGCTTCTTCAAATCCCTGTATGCTTTGCTACAAGGTTGGCTTTGGTCTGGCCGCCCTCCACCAGTATGGCTAGAGGTCATGTTTGGCCCTCATCATCATGGTGGCATGGGCCTACTTGACTTCAAAGCCCATGCCGCCAAGATCCTGGGCACCTGGATTGTGGCTGTCACTGCTCCTACACTCCCATCCCAACACTGGTCCCACGCGGCCCGCTCCAACTTCTCCCGAGCCTTGGGCCTCAACAATCCATCAAACCCCCACTCCCTGATGAAATACCTCGCATCACACACATTAGCCACAGGTCCTCACGGGACCAAAACCCACTACAAACGAATCCTACTCTCCATGCGAAGCGCAGAGTGGAGAATTCGTATTAGTGGACATACAACCTGAAGAGGCCGCCCCTCTCTTCAGTTCACACAAGTGGTACAGGGGCTACCCATCCATGATGGCGTGATCCCCATTCGACCCCAAGTCCTATCCAGGGTGGACTACCTGGACATGATGGACATCCCTTATTCCACTGAGACCCAAAAGACTATCTGGAAATACGCACACCATCCTCTGTTGCAGCCTCAAGTCCGCTCCCATGTGTGGCGCTGCCTGAGGTGGGTGTATCGTACAGCTGAGCGCTCTAATGCTTTACACTCATCCTGTGTCGTGTGTGGCCAGTATGGAACGCTGTTTCACCGCCTGGAGAAGTGCCCCACCTCTAAAGTAATATGGCGCGAATTCCAACGTCTGCTAGGCCAAAATCAAACACATCCCTTCAGTCTGTCAAGAGATATGTTTGCTTCATCAATGGCCTCCCCCTCCCACCCTCCCTTCGTGCTCTGGTGGTTGCAATCGCCATGTGGACTATCCACACGATTGTCTTGGATGCCATCGCAGGCTCCATCCCCACCCTCCCAGAAGCTGTCCACAGATTCCGGTCTCATTTGGCCTGATCACTTTCAAGCGTGGATGTTTGGATATCTCCCACCACGTCGCCGGCAGCTGGTCTCCTCCTGGTTCCCAGTCTGGTTCATCAAATCAGACCCCTTCCTCCACACGTGCTCAATAGTGGCTACGCCCCCTACACACGTTCCCTCCCCCTTCCCATAAGTGGCGTTCCCGCTGGCAACAAGAGATAGCATCGCTTCTCTGGGGTGCCCCCCCTGGTACTAAGTTTTGTCTCGTCTGAGTTATATTCAGAAGTGTCCGTCCCATGGTCAGCCTTCCCCGCAATAAATTTAAAATTTTTTATTTTTATTATAATAGTCAATTGGGTTTTGTCACCAAGGGACTCAATAATCATTTTTTAGTTGATGAAGACTTGACACCACTTCTCAAAGTAGCTCGTGGTTTAACCCTTTAGGTTTTTCGTTCTGTAGTTGATGGTGAAATGTCCCATTACCTAAGCAGACTGCTAACACAAAGAAGGCACTCTGCTGAGGTTGATTTAAAATTATAAGGACACCTTCCTAAATCAACCATGATGTGATCGCAACTCTAGCCAGCAGTGCAATCTGGTTAGGCAAATGAGGAAGGTTCTCATAGATGCGTCCTCAGAGGGCTAATGCACTGGCAATGGCTGCTGATTCCCAGTGAAGCGCCAACAGAAGCGTTGGTCACCAGATTATTATATTATTTTCCTGACTTGCATTAAATAAAAATAAAATATCACAATTACTCTTATAGCATAAGACTTTTACACATTGGTTGTATAGTTAGCTCTTGGGATAATATTTTAAGGAATGTATCCTTTTAGCAGTTATTGGCCATCAAGATCTCTGCAGACTCTTCAATAAGAGAAAAAAAGCGGGATAAGTTCCCTATTTATTCCAGAGATACCATTAATTGTTGGAAGGTCAAGCACCTGTTTAGCGTTGGACTTAACACTCAACCTGTTTTTTGAGTGAGCTCAACTGAGTAATAGGTTTCATACTATTTCTAATCATATTTTTATTAAATATGAATAATTCAATAAACTCATTTGCAAGAATTTGTGCTTTTAACTGGAAATTAAAGCGAGCTACACAACAGAAGACTATACTTGGTACTCATTTTTAAAATAACCAGCGCTCAAAAATTAACACTCAGCACTCTTCAGAAATAAGATTATCCTCAGCATAAGTTGCTAGTTAATCCTGAAATAAACACCTGATTATATCATCCTTGGAAAATTGGTTGCCAGTAATCCCAATACCCAATTTAAAAATTGGCATTCCACCAATAACCCTTCATCAATTAGACATTTTTTTATCCACAGCACAAATTGCCGTAAATCTTTCTAATTTGATAAGCATAATTAATAAATCATCCCCAGCCCTAATAAAAAATGATTGAGATAACATGAATTGCAATCAGGAAGTAGCCCTGACAAATCCAGCCTTGGTAAAATCATCAAGATAGCTCAATCAAATATAATAGGAAGCAAAAATTGGCACATTTATTATTAATTATCATTGAAACTGGGAATCAATCATTTCGCCAGAACTGACAAATTATACCTTAAATTTTGAAACTATGGTTATAAATCCATTTTTTTTAATTTTGCAACATTCACCCTCTTAACTAGATGGTATTCCTTTAGCACGACTCCACCTACTTTGTGAGCAAAGACTACCTAAGCGCCTCTCTCCAAGAGGCTCCAGAAACTACACCAGTAGCTTTTGCCACCACTTGAACATACCTCCAACTACTTGAGAAGCACACCAGAAGAGCCCCTTTAATGAGCACAATGGTGCAAATTTTGCAATTTTGCTACATCAGGGCTCTGCCAGTGCGCCAGGTCAAACAGTATGAGGACTGCAGGCTTATGCTGTTATGCCTCATAGGCATATCAACCCTCTACAAGTCCATGTCCAACCCACCAACCCAGCAGACCAACAAACTTCGCCTTAGAGCCATTGACCTCTTTTGGGGGTGCATTAGTGGTCCTCAACCCCCTTCTTAGGCGGCCTGATACCTTACTACTTTTCCCTCATGACCAATTGCCAGCCCCTCTTGGGTGTGCACTAGAAAGTTCATCCCCTATCCTGGGGGCTATGGTCCAATGCTACACCACCCTCATGGCTAACAGCCATCAGCCATTGTTGTTGGTGGCCAGTTTGTAAGTCCTGGGGAACGTCCCCTAGTGGTTGATTGGGCCATTTTCCCATTCCCAAATAAGAAGACACCAAAGAGGATGGTAATACCTCTCATTACTCAGGGCGATCTCTCTCACGTAGTAGATGAGCGGTGAATAACAGCTCTTCCACTTTGGATCCCACCCCCAGTACCCACACTCACCTTGGCAGAACTTTTATGAGGAATTAGCGAAGTCTGACCGAGATTGTCATATTGAAATTGGTTGGATCTAATTCAGGGGGCAATCAGGCTGATGCTCAGATATCAAATGGCTGGAAAGGCATGAAGACTGAGGTATCAGTCAGAACGCCTGCTGGTTCCAATTCGATTAATATGTCAATCAAACAAATCGCCTTCCTTCTAAAGTTGTCAGGGATCATCCTTGATGATCAGGCTATAGCATTGGGCGCCATCGATAAGGGTTTGAAGCTTCCTGTCAGCAATTTGGACATTGCACCGATGTGATGCCACTGACTGAATGAATGGCCCAGCAACTGAGCGTGGGTGGGTTGGGCGTCCTGAACCCATTCCCAACCATATGGACCTTCCCCTATGTGGGGTGGCCTTGCGGATTACCAATGCTCATCAGGCCAAACGCCATCGCACCAACTGTCAGAAACGTAGCTGAGCCTCAGTTCAGACGTTTGAGGTTGAACTGACAGTGACTCAGCCTGCCGCTGAATTTTTTTATGTCAGTTCTAAAGAAATAAACCCGCCCATTCCCAAATAATTTGCCGGTTAGGTCAAAATTGAGGGTCCCAATACTGGCCTGTCACTACCCCAATTGACCATTATTTAATCAGTTGCATAGCACTAAGAAAATTATTGGTCATTTTTTTCTTTTTCCTTTAATAATTATTTTAATCAAAAAACCAAAACAATTTCTTTTATTGTATTATTCCTTCTGACTGCATCCCTGATGGCGTTTTCCTGGTGGCCTATCAGTCCGTATACTGGATGGGCTCTATCAGTACTCTTTGTCACTATGGCCCCCTCCGTCATCAATTTGAAACAGTGAGTCCAAGATTTTTGGCGCTACAACCCCATTATCCTGAACTTCCGGTATCAGTACATAGACATCTTGTGGCCTTACATCCACCAATTGCAAGAGAGAATCCATCTCCTTGCCACCCCAGTTGAAATAACTCCATATGCTAAGGATCTCAACGAAACTATCTTTGTGATCCCACCACCTGCAGCAAGCCCCCCTGGGTCAGAAGTAGGTTCATTGTGATTTGTTGTCAGGATCATACTCACAGTTGTGCTGCACCAACAATTCATTTCATAATGCCTGGCTCCATATCAAGTCATTTTGTAGGCAATGCCTCTGGAATTCTGGCATGCTTTTTGGATGCTTATGAATCCTGACTGGCAGGCTGGTCTAAACTTCTTCTGCCTTCTCCATGACATAATTGACCAACCATTATTTCCAGACACTTCCCCCTTGTTCTTCAAACTGGGCGCTGCAGTGGTTATCCTTTACCAAATAAATGTGCAAGCGATAGTCTGCTATTTGTTTTTTGTTTGGTCACTTTCTGACTTTGGGAGAAGCATCTGCACTACCTAGGGTAATCTCCTTCAAACCACCCAAGCTACACGGATTACGTCCCTTCCTCCTTCCACTAGCCTGGAGGGAATTTCGAGTGTCCCCTCCTGAGAGATCGCCAATAAAGTTCTCAATGCACTCACTGAGGTGTAAATGCATACAGAAATTGCGCTTAATAATGCTTCCGCGTTATCCCATGCCCAACAAGGGCTCGCGCTGTTAGACGCTGTGGATGGGGATGCCCAACGTTGGGTGAGAGGTCTTTTTCGCTCCTCCTCACAAGCAGGAGACTTCGCCCCACTGATGGCTGTCATGTTGACCGCCCTGAAACCCCCTGTGTCACAATCAGATCACCTATTCAAACTGATCTATGCCATGGCTGAAGCCCCTAGCTTGGCTTCTTTGATTTCTACCTTTCATGATCTGGCCCCCGCGTCAGGTCTATCTATTGATATTCTTCAGGCAGTCTTTAGATCAAGCTTGGATTCGGGTTCCGCTCATCATGAGGTCTGGACCACCATCCAAGGATCAGTAAATCAAATATGTGCCACCGCGACCACCATTAATGCCTTCCCCCATCATGTTACCCGTTATCAGAAGGCGAATTCATGATTGGGTTACCCAAAGTAGATGTGGATGACGCGCCTATCTCCAAATCAGTGGTAAATCTGGGTACCAATCTTGCCATAACCCCTGAGTCTGAGTTGGTGGGTACAAAATTAACTATTAATGAATCTGTTCAAGCCCATATGGAGGAAGTCGTTTCCCCCGCCCTCTTACTTCCAATTTTCGCTCTGGTGAAGGACCCCAACCTTACCCCCAATATGCCCATTATTTCTTAAGTCACAAATGAGTCAATCAAATCTTCCAAAAAACAAAACTTCGCTTATTTCCTATTGCCTATGAAGATCAGTGTTGGCTCGCATCATGTCTCCTTCAAAGCCCTGGTGGATACTGGAGCTGCGGGGAACTTCATGAGTGTTGAGTTGGTGCAACAATTTTAACTGGAAATGGATGCAGGCTCCTCAGTGATGGTGGCCTCATCTGCTTATCAGCCCTCATATGTCATTCACCAACTGGTACCTTTTCAATTCACCAGTTCAGCTTCTTCGATCGCTTTTCAGCTATGCTGAACATGGTGTTTCCAGTGATCTTAGGTGCAGGGTGGTGGCACCAACATCATGTGAAGATTCATCTAGAATCTAATACATTGTCATTTACCAATGATCATTCAGAGGGAGAAAGCCCTCTGATTGACACCCTCAAGAAGATACAAGGAACCAGCTCTATAACTACCCTGGTCACTTCTGCGGGCATCCCGGCAAATTTCCTAATAAAGCTTAATGCACTATTGGAGAATTTTTGACATGGAAAAGGTGGATCGCCTGCCTAAACACAACAGGTTCAATTTTGGGTTTCGAATGACCATGGAGTTGGTGAACATCAAATGTCTATTGTATCCCCATACAGCGGAGGAAGAAGTTGCACTCAATACATGGTTAAACGATATGTTGAAAAAAGGTTGGTTGTTCAAGGAGACCTCACCCATTGCCTCCCCATCGTCTTCACCAAAAAGTGGATGGTTCT